>RQTK01000781.1:150712-188146 GCA_003991915.1 Elysia chlorotica | reverse complement strand
AAGAAAGAGAGAGGAGGGGGAGAGAGACAGGCAGACAGACAGGCAGGCAGACAGAGACAGAGACAGGCAGACAGACATACAGAGAGAGAAAGAGGAAGGGGAGGGGGAGTGAGACAGAGCGGAAAAAGAGACAGGGACATATACATACATAGATAGTTAGAGAAACATGCAGAGAGAGAGAGAGAGAGAGAGAGAGAAAGAGACTCGGTGGTGCATGGATTTCAGGAGCTCGGTTGTTTGGATCCGAACAGAGAATCCTTACCCCCTGACTCTCAGAACAGAGCACTTACCGATTGAACTAAATGTACCACAGTTGAAATAAAAACAGAGCTGATCCGTACACACACGAAGATAAATTGATCACTCTAATGCTAAATGTAATAATTATCTAAAGCATGTTGCTAATAAACCATAAAAATCATGTCTATTTGAAATAGCCACCAGGGGTTCTAAAACAATACTCCCCTAGTTGTTTTTTTTTTACTATTCCTACACACACCTCACTTTTTTTTTATTCCTACACACACCTCAATTATTTTTTGTTATTATTCCTACACACACCTCCCTTATTTTTTTTTTTATTCCTACACACACCTCCCTTATTTTTTTTATTATTCCTACACACACCTCCCTTATTCCACAGCCACCCTAGCAATTGGCAGACTTTCTGAGTCGCTGTCTAACCTGCAGAAACATGTTTTGTGGGGACATTTGATAGCCTCGCTTACATGACACATTATATCGAACATGAATCTCCATAAATTTTATGTCATTTGAGCTCAACAATGGCGGCCTAATGGTCTCATGGTCTCTCTCTCTCTCTCTCTCTCTCTCTCTCTCTCTCTCTCTCTCTCTCTCTCTCTCTTTCTCTCTCTCTCTCTCTCTCTCTCTCTCTCTCTCTTTCTCTCTCTCCACCCTCACTCTATCACATCCTCTCCAACAACACACAAGCCATGGCCGCTGACGTCAACCGTGAGTGATATGTTTGAAATATGAACAAATAAAACATGAAATTCTCCTCCCATAAACCCCGTGCACGCGTCTTGCTGTTAATGATCGCACAGCGAAGTAAATTGGCGCTGGGGGGAAAAGCCTAGCAAGGTGAACCACAGAACAACAACAACAACCATAGAGAGAGAATCACGCATGCACATAGACACACAAGTCTTACTCTTCTTACTCTGCCTTATCGCTCTCTCTCTCTCTCTCTCTCTCTCTCTCTCTCTCTCTCTCTCCCGTTCTTGCTCTCTTTGAATCTCCCTCCCTATTTGTCTATTTGATACACGTCAGAAATGGAATCCGGTTTAGTTATCGATCTACATCCACAAGATATCTACTTGATCACACTCAGTTGACAATAATCGGTTACTACAACAGATGATCACACTCAGTTGACAATAATCGGTTACTACAACAAATGATCACACTCAGTTGACAATAATCGGTTACTACAACAGATGATCACACTCAGTTGACAATAATTGGTTACTACAACAGATGATCACACTCAGTTGACAATAATCGGTTACTACAACAGATGATCACACTCAGTTGACAATAATCGGTTACTACAACAGATGATCACACTCAGTTGACAATAATTGGTTACTACAACAGAGTACCACATTGATTGCATGGTGCCAAATCCACGAAAGCAGACAGTTGGAGTAGGCCTACATCAGTTATAGTTATATATCAGAGTGTAGAGTACATGCCAGTACATGTATACCAATATCAGTTGACTAACAGAGTGCATGTCAGTTGATCAGTTACACCAGCAGTACCATTTTACTACATAATACATAGTGTTACGGCACAACAACCGGATCAAACCCATATCCGTTACGCTAACAGAGTACATGTACAATGTACTATGAACATGATGCCACACCATAACAACCGGATCAAACCGAGTAGTCGGTGTAGGACGACATCACTTAGACCAACAGAGAACGTGTACTATGACGTCATACCACAACAAACCGGGTCAGATCTAGTTATCAGACAATCGTTCAAACTATAGTCTATATTCTTTAGTGTAGATGTAGAAAAGTTTAATCTCAATGTCTACGCGTCTCGCGTCTTCACTAATCATATTTTTTTTTTAATCTAGACCGATTTCATAAATCGTCCGCCTAAATTATGGCTTTGATATGCCGCCCCCTGCTAGGTGAGTGATTCTTTTTATGAACAAAGTGACTTCGAAATTGAGCAACAGCAATATTTCCCAGGTTGTTGTGCTTCCTTTCACAACCAGGAAGAGAGCCATGGAACGTTGTCTGAGTGTTGAATTCATGAGACCATGTTATGTTCTTTGATGATGCTGCGGCTGATGTTGTTGTTGTTGTTGTTGCCCTTGTTAATGATGAATGGTGATGATGACGATGTTGTTGTAATTATTGTTTTAAGTTGTAAGTGCTGATTTGTTGATTAGTTGCTTCCTTAAAAATCATCCTCTGACACTAATTTACTTGGTCGACAGCTCCGAAGGCTCATCCCTGACAAGTTTTCCGTGCTGCCACATGGGCGAAGAGTGAGTGGGGGTGGGGGTGGGGGGTTGGGTTGGTTTCACGTCCAACAGCAGCACTATATAGGCTATATTGTGGACGGGCCCCAAGACGGACGTCTGACAATTTTATGTGCTGCCACACACGAGACAGGGCGGGGATACCATGACTCCTGTCTCAGCCGGTCACATTATACTGACACCGACCCAACCAGTAGGGAACGCAACAGCCAGGATTCGAACTCGGGACCTTTTGCGTCGGAAGCCGATGTTCTACCCCTGGACCACCGCGCCCCCAGTGAGTGGGGATACCAGACCTCTTGCGCCAGGCGATCACCTGACCTGAGACAGTGAGAACACTAAAACTCTCTGTCTGCTGTCACAAATGGCACTATTACCACCAGCATCATCATTAAAGCCCACTTGCGTCACGGGGTTACTTAACGGCGCGGGCTGGCACAATGCGGGTGGAGGGGGAGGGGAGGCGGGTGAGACATAGGCCATTAAGAAGAGACCATTATCCTTTGCCATCATTACCATTACAATAAAATGTACAGTACGTGTGTACTTCAGCCGGTAGACCAATGTTTCTCCTAGGTCTGATTCGGATATCCGCTCGATAAGAATTTAACTTCAATGTTCTGCGAAATATTGACCGTTCTTCCTAGTTCTACGACTATGCGGCGACGGGTCTTAAGAATGTCTTCTGAAAATTATACGCACTGCTATATGGTCCAACCAGTAGGGGAAGAAATTTGAATGCATTTTTGCGATCGAATCGGAGACCTACCGGACAGAAGCCCAACGCTCTACCACTTGAGCCAGCTCGTGCCAATAAAATTTCAAAACCATATCCGTTAGAAAGAAGCGTCGGTAGCGCCAAGGGCTGGTAAGCAACATGCCCAAGGTTTAAATCTAAGCTACATTGAGTGTGTCTTTCTCTTAGTAGGATTTGTACGGGAAATCTAGAACACGCGAATCTATCAGAAACAGAGTTCCGGGATCTCCAGTTGGCAGTGCTTAAAGTTCAAAACTCAGCTGGGTGCCCCGTCTCCAGATATTGTGTATTGTGAAGTCTATGATCTAGAGAGAACTCGGGCTTTGGCATAAATCGCTATTGTGTAGAAAGCGTCAACATGTAAGAGATTTGGAGAATATCTATACCACCTGTTGTTAATAATCTTATAATCTTATACGCGATATGATTAATATAGATTATGATTCCTTACTATCATTTACATAATTTTATGATAGTAAGCCAGTTTTATCGTCAATATTGTATATCTCATAACTAGGCATATTAGAAACCTGATATAATTCCATCCCTTTCATCTACTGTGTCCCATAGTTCATAGTTTTGGCACATCTCTAGCTGTATTATGTACATCTATTGTGCTACTCAGTGTAGACTTTTCCAACCAATTGAACAGAGATCGTTCCTGCAACCGTCGTTCTATTCAGTGACAACCGCTACAACAACTACTGCCTGTCTCTTTTTTTTTCCTCAATAATCTCGCCTCCCTCTCCATCTATCTTTCTACCTCTTGTCTTTGTCTGTCTCTGTCTGTGTGTCTGTCTGTCTGTCTGTCTGTCTGTCTGTCTGTCTGTCTGTCTGTCTGTCTGTCTGTCTGTCTGTCTGTCTCTCTCTCTCTCTCTCTCTCTCTCTCTCTCTCTCTCTCTCTCTCTCTCTCTCAGCGCAAAACTATAAAATATCTCGGGCGTGCCTCAAACAGCAGTAAATCACCTCCTACCGTAGTACATGAAAGGTCCAGCCACCCAACCACCAGTGTGTCAGTCAGTCAGTCGTCCATTCCGTGAGTCAGGCATTCAATCATTGTTGGGCACCAGGGCTTTCACTTGAATGCCCCAAGAAAGCGTCGGGGGTTCAATTTGTCTCGCTGAATAGAGGTCTGGAAAAGGCACTCCAAACGTGAAGTACCTCGCTGTTTTCATTGCACTGTCACAGGCAACGACCACATGGGGAGGAGCCGGCCATTTATTTATTAAGTGTATGATAATAGCAATGTACGAGTGTCGATATTTATTGACACGCGGAAATTTATTGCCTATGAATGAATGAATCATTGAATGGCTCAAGTGTGCACAATCAATTTGATTACTGGGTGAAGAAATATCGTGTATTTGTGCTTCGTCAGATTGCTTTAGGCAGAGAGAGAGAGAGAGAGAGAGAGAGAGAGAGAAAGAGAGAGAGAAAGAGAAAGAGAGAGAGAGAGAGAGAGAGAGAGAGAGAGAGAGAGAGAAAGAGAGAGAGAGAGAGAGAGAGAGAAAGAAAAGAGAGAGAGAGAGAGAGAGAGAGAGAGAGAGAGAGAGAGAGAGAGAGAGAGAGAACCATAAGGAGATATTGGTTTGCCAAATAATGCTTACATTAAGAAAAATGGATGGGGAAGAAAGGGGGGAAGTGCAAAAGATGTAATGATAGTGCAAATTTAATGGGAGAGAGTTGCAGTTGAGTTGGCTTAAGTTAAACTTTAACGTCGTACATCAGCACTATATAGACTACATATTGAAGGAGTCCCAAGACTGGTGTCTGACAATTTTATTTGCTGCCACACACAAGGCAATGTGGGGATACCATGAATCATGTATCAGTAGAAGCCGATGAAATGGGAGTGGGAGAGGGAACAAAAAGAAACTAGAGAGAGAATGAGAGGGAAAACACAGTGTGTTTGTGTGTGTGTGTGTGTGTGAGAGAGAGAGAGACAGAGAGAGAGAGAGAGAGAGAGAGAGAGAGAGAGAGAGAGAGAGTTATAAAGTTGCTGGTTGATGGAGTGTCGTGAAAACTAATTTCTGTTGCTTACCATTAAAAGGATACAAAAAATCATAATCGATTACAGAGAGAAGAAGGCCCCTGAGCAAGAAGAAGAACTAAAAAAGTGGGAGTTGTGAGTTTATAACGCCTATAGGAACTGCAATAGGTAACAAGTTAAAATGAAACACGCATTCAATAAGCGCCTTTGCTTTCTACGTAAATTGGAACAATCCTATTCGGATCACATCATTCTGTGTCTTTGTAAGACGCAGGTTTTATTAATTTTTTTTATTAAATTAAGAACAGCATACATTATCACCAATGGTGTAAGCAAACCAAAATTTTTCGACGTAGAACAGGACATTGCCAACAAAATGCACCCATGTACAAATTAAAGATCAACAGCACTCCTTTCTGTGAATCTGGAAATATTCCTCGAACTCCAGAACATGTCCTTATGGCATGCCAATCTCATTCCCAGCTCAGGCAAACAATGCGGCCTTCAGATACAACACTGGAGCAGAAATTATGGGGTACCCTGAAAACTCTACAACAGCCTTTTGCATCGAGGAGGCCAAGCTAATAATTTAAAAGATCTGGGCATATTAAAAATGAACGCAGAAGAAGAAGAAGCAAAAAATCCACTTTCTCTATCACTTGTTAGGGTGGCAACATTCAAGAAATCAAAGAGTTTACGATTTTCAGTTTCAACTTTTTTGATTGACGTTGTGGCGCAATGCAAGCTCTCGCCTTTGGACCAAGAAATACCGAAAGTCTAAACTAATATATCCTTACATTTTCACTGTATATCACTGTGTATGTTTTTCACCCCTCTGCTCGGTACGTAGATTTTTCTGCTGTTTTTCTTCCTCTTCGTTAGTGCGCGAGCGGTTGAGTTAGTTGTTTTTTTCAACGTCTGACAATTTTATGTGCTGCCATACACGAGATTGGACGAAGTCACATCGACCCAACCAGTTTCAGACAAATAAATATTAAACATTAACAAATTTTGGTCGATCGTGGGTTTTGAACCGTAGACCTCCCGATCTGGAGACCAAAGCTCTACTACTTGAGCCAGTTTTTGCGCGAGAGTTTGTTGCTTATATTAATCACAAATGAATAAAGAATAGTGCAAGGGACAGCGTGATCCCTAGGTAGTTTCCCTATAACCCTTTAAGTAAAAAAATCCTGTTCGACGACAATGATATCAACTAAGATTCGAACCTCGGATCTCCTGCTTGTTGACCACCTAAACAAAAACATTCCATCCATAGTTTACTTCAAAGCCCCCCTCCCCCCAACTTTCTCTTCAACAAGCTTTCGGACTTCTCCCACATTTCCCAGCGAGAGAAACCGCCCAGATATTTGTGCAGGGCGTGTGGTCTAATCTTGATGACATGGTACAAACAAACAATCACACCAATAACCAAAACACTATAACACCGCTCTCTACGGAACTCCTCTTTATCTCTATCTATCTGTTGCTATCTCCCTGTCCTTCATCCCTTTCGCGTCTCCCTGTCGTTCCCTCCAACTGCAGCTAATGAGCTCCAGACCTCCGAGTTTTAGTCCAGGCCGTAATCGGATGAGGGGTCCCTGGCCACCTGATCTATCTGGCCAGCTATCCTCTTAGTCGAGCCGCTCACACCCAGCCAACCCTGCCCGGATTACAGGTCTGCGAGGCCCTGGACACATAAGCCAGATTGGATGGCTTTTAATCTGATCTATTGCATTGTCCGGGATCCAGGGAATGGCCAGGGATCATAATGCGTGCTACAATGAAGACACGACTGTAGATCTATATATTCACAAATTTCGATCCGAAGAATGGACGTATACGTTAACTATCATTTTTACAACGATCATGATCATCTTCTCATTATCGTAACACCATCATCATCTTCATCATCATCATCATTATCATCATCATCATAGGGCTGGTAAAGATACAAAACCCAGCTCTATCAGAAAGTGGGAGTCACAAAATATCAAGGGCAACTATTTCCATTTTCCATGAGTTTGCGGGATAATAAGATGACTCCCTGAGAAGGACTTTTAGTGTTGACTGGGTATGAGCATATAACTAGCTTTTCCAAGACTTAATCAATTAGTAAAAGAAAATAGCCATAAAACATGGTTTTAAAAACGCTATATCGATTCATGTTGTAACCGTGACACCACTTCACCTACCAGACCTTCATAACTTTGTTCCTTAATTCCCGTCAAGGGAAATCAAGAACGATACTCATGCTTGTATGCCTGGTATTGGATAAAGGCTGGGTGTGTGAGAGTGCTGCGTGTTTTATCGGAGTATCTCGTTACACGATTTAGATGGGTTTTTTTTTCTTTTTCTCTCCAAGCCTCACAATAAATTGCAGCCATGCATCGCCCGATTCCTTATTTTTTAGGTTGTTGCTTTAGCTTTTTAATGGCTTCACGCAACGTTTCTCCATCTGGTTGTGACGCACTTCCGTGTGCCAATCACGTCAGGCGGGCAGACGACAGGCGGTACTGGCAGGCTCCAGCACTGCACCAGTCCAGGCCGACAGTCACTGTTCACTGTACAGGTAGCCCGACAGTCACTGTTCACTGTACAGGTAGCCCGACAGTCACTGTTCACTGTACAGGTAGCCCGACAGTCACTGTTCACTGTACAGGTAGCCCGACAGTCACTGTTCACTGTACAGGTAGCCCGACAGTCCCTGTTCACTGTACAGGTAGCTTGACAGTCACTGGTCACTGTACAGGTAGCCCGACAGTCCCTGTTCACTGTACAGGTAGCTTGACAGTCACTGCTCACTGTACAGGTAGCCCGACAGTCCCTGTTCACTGTACAGGTAGCTTGACAGTCACTGCTCACTGTACAGGTAGCCCGACAGTCCCTGTTCACTGTACAGGTAGCTTGACAGTCACTGCTCACTGTACAGGTAGCCCGACAGTCCCTGTTCACTGTACAGGTAGCTTGACAGTCACTGCTCACTGTACAGGTAGCCCGACAGTCCCTGTTCACTGTACAGGTAGCTTGACAGTCACTGCTCACTGTACAGGTAGCCCGACAGTCCCTGTTCACTGTACAGGTAGCTTGACAGTCACTGCTCACTGTACAGGTAGCCCGACAGTCCCTGTTCACTGTACAGGTAGCTTGACAGTCACTGCTCACTGTACAGGTAGCCCGACAGTCCCTGTTCACTGTACAGGTAGCTTGACAGTCACTGCTCACTGTACAGGTAGCCCGACAGTCCCTGTTCACTGTACAGGTAGCTTGACAGTCACTGCTCACTGTACAGGTAGCCCGACAGTCCCTGTTCACTGTACAGGTAGCTTGACAGTCACTGCTCACTGTACAGGTAGCCCGACAGTCCCTGTTCACTGTACAGGTAGCTTGACAGTCACTGCTCACTGTACAGGTAGCCCGACAGTCCCTGTTCACTGTACAGGTAGCTTGACAGTCACTGCTCACTGTACAGGTAGCCCGACAGTCCCTGTTCACTGTACAGGTAGCTTGACAGTCACTGCTCAGTTCTAATTTAGTATTGTTCCCCCATTCCCTTTTTTTTTTTTTTTTTTTTTTTTTTTCCGATTTACATTGTTTTCTTTTTTTTCCCCCCCCCCCCGCCCCCCCAAAGCACTAAAACCCGTGACGAGTAGCTAGGTAGGCCTGATCCATGGTGGTGTGAAGTAGCTGTGATCTTACTTTTGAGCAGCAGAAGTCAAGCCACGGGTGGAACTTGCTTTTGAGCAGCAGAAGTCAAGCCACGGGTGAAATTGCTTGCACTGACTGTGCATGGCCAGTGTCGGCGAGTACCATCTTAATGCATAGTTGTATCGCTCAGGAAGTACGTGTACTAGTGTGCAGTGGTTTTGTCACCCTCAATCTCTCAAATCTTAGTTTGGTGCTGCGTTTTAATTTTCTTGTGTGAGTGATTGTCTTTTTTTTTGCTTTGTTTCGCTTTGGATGGTGTTGTGTGTTTGTTGTTTTTTTTTGTTTTTTTGTTTGTTTGTTTTTTGCCTTGGTTCCCTTTAGTTTCTTTGTTCCGACACATGTAATAGGATGTGTGTGGGGTTGCCTAATCCCACCCTGTAGAAAGCCTCCGATATGAACAGGGGTAACTACTAAACAATTTAGCTATTAAGGCTGCCAAGTTATTTGTTTGCTATTTGGTCAGTGCTTTACTTAACTCTACATCATTTACTGTCTTTGTGAGAGCTAGATTGTTGAAAGAGGGGGGGGGTATATATCATGGTCTAAAACGACTTAAAAGGACGGGGCATCAGCATAAAGTGGTGGAAGCAAGAATTTAGAAAAGAAAATGGTCGGGATACACGCTTACAAGATCAGGAAAAGGAATCCTCAAAGAAAGGAGCTTGGCGTGGCTTCCATGGGGAAACGGAACGACGGATATGTCAAAAGAGATATTGAGACAGTAACTGGATAGTGAGAATACGTACATGTATTGAAATAAGGGAAACAACCGATATACATGACGTGTGTTAGCACAGAATCGAATTCAATGGAGACGTTTTGACGGCATTAGTCCAGGTGGAGCTGAGACTGTAAGAGACGAATCAAAAGGTAGGAAGATAAACTGGCTGCTATCATTCAACTCTTGTCGCTTGGAGCGAACTGCAACATCCACATTAAGTTTATGCCAGCAGGACTGTCGGCGCAAAGAGGTCACCTTTTCTTTTTACTTTGAGCCCATTGCGTCGGATTCGACGGCTTGGCAATACATAGAAGCGCTAAGTAGCTAAAAAGGGCCGTAACAGCCTGAGCTGAGTGACGCTGACAGCCCTGTGCTATTATAAACTGTACGCAGAGGAGTCGGTGGCCTATAAGGTAAAGTTATGAATGCAAACGTTTTCAAGTTTTCTTGCATTTTTACTATGGCGATCAGCCTCTATACTCAGAGCTGCGTCTTACTGTCGCCCGCCGTGGTATATTTTTTTTCCTTTAGTTGTTGTAGCCACAGGTTCCGATTTTCTAAATAACCCTGTAGTCTAAGAGTCTATGTTGTTCAGCTGTCTCTACATTGTAAAACCCACGGATAGCATGAACTTCTTGCGGTTAATTTGGTCCGATTTCGCGCTTTACTTACTCGGCTCGGAGATCAAAACAAGATGAGCGCTTGGCCATAAAAGGCCATGTGTGTGTGTGTGTGTGTGTGAGTTACTATTAGAGTTCATTAGTGCTATTAGCTGAGAGTCAGGCAAGGTTGCTATACTCGACTCGCCAACCTGAGGGATCACGTGACTCCAGATATCATTAACCATCCACACATCAGTGGCTACGACAACAGGTGATTATCGTCCTCTTTTCCTAATCTCTAACTACTCTCTCTCTCTCTCTCTCTCTCTCTCTCTCTCTCTCTCTCTCTCTCGCTCGCTCGCTCGCACTTGCTCGCTCTCCCTCTTGGCCTCTCCTCACTAAAAATCTTAAATACTTTCAAAACCCTCTAGGCCACGGCTGTTTTTTCCTCTGAATGCTTCTCTGTACATCTTTCTTGTTGATTGTTTACCTGCTTATGTCTACCCCTCCCCTTCCTCCCCTGTCACTAACCAGCCCAGATCTCCAGATCGCTCACCGCGATTCATCATCGGACGTAGCTTAGAGCTGTTGTTGCAGATTAGCCAAAAGATAATTTTGCAATCGATATATTGTTCCGACAGTATCATAGTGGCGGGTGGCTGTCCCTACATGTAACCTCCACACACACACCCCATCACACACACACACACACGCCTCAAATACACACACACGCGTGCCCAACTACCCGGGCCAGGCCAGGCATATGTGGCCGACACATGGGATAATGGGGGCACTTACCAGCAGACGACAGATGGCGAGGACAGCAGCGGTAGCCTGTGGTGGATGGGCTCACCCGGAGCCAACGTTATCTAGTCTTGCCAACTTTGCGATACATATATAGTCTACGCACTGCTCGCGGGCGGGTCTCGGCTCCTCCACACACGGGGAGATAGTGAGATTGGCTGGATTGTGGGTGGCTAAACCTTAAAGTCCGGTTGGTAAAAAATATCCAAAAACAAACGAGCAAAAATTCGCTTTAAACACACAAAGGCAGCGGGGAAGCCATGACGGTTTCATAGATGAGAAGATGGGTAGTTTGGGCGACTGGGTGGCATTTAAAAGATCATCGTTGATTGGTCACAAAACTAATGTCTGACAATCGTATGTTCTGCCACACACAGATAGACCAGGGATATCAGGACATATTGAGTTGGGTGTGATGTCTGAGGATGATTTTGACTTTCTAGAACTAGACAGTGCTTTCATCTGACCCTGTCCCTTGCTATTTCATAACCTGATCATTTGATTGGACAATAATTATGAGGTTCTGACCATGGTGCTCTCCCATGTGAGGTAAATAAATGCCGCTAAGCTCCTCAGGCCTTTTTTCCCTTCCTTCTTTTCTACAAGAATGAGATAAAATTAATAATGATAAGATGATAGGATTGGTTCTCCTCTAGAGAAAGAAAACAAAAAGCCGTGCTGCGCTGCGCGAGTGGCGAGTGTAACCGCCGGGGTGGTGAGCAGAGCAAACTGGTGTCACAGAGTTCCCACGAGAACATCTGGCGTTCCCCCCCAAACGTTAGTCCAGGTTATACACTGTGTGTTCAGTTTGGGGTTCCACAGTGGAGTGGATGGCGAGACTGTTCTGGGGATTATACCATACGATTATAAGGACACTTATCTCAGCCTGGCTAAAAAAGCCACCTCGTCTAAAACGACAAAATTTATGATAGAGGTGTGCTTATTGAACAAACGGGCGCAACAATAAAATAAAGCCAACAATGCTGCGGTGAAAACAAAAGTGAAATTGAACGCTTTTACATCTACTAATCCAGATTTCCCAATGAATCCTATACGATACATCGAAGGGGACCCCAGGTGAATTTCTAACCCAACACTTTCCGCTGACGCCTTTCTACCGAAATGACTTGTGAGTTACCTACATGGACCATATAGGCTACAGCCATGTTGTAAAAGGTCCAGGTTTACAACTTGTATTCCTCAAAGAACAATTTTATAATTCTGACCTTTTTGTACACCATGTTTCATTAGCGTCTTCTTATTCATTTAATAATTGTGTAGTTTCCTAAATCTTTCTGACCAAATGCACACATGACTCTCAAAATAACAAAAGAATTATTAAAAATATATTAAAGCAAGCACTTTGCCTTGTACCAAGAGGATAGTGGAATAGTGACCTTTGGTTTGAATCAAATCGAACATGTTGACCACTCACACACCCGCTTTGATTTAGATCTCATGGTGGGGTTTCCTGGGTGTGTGTGTGTGTGTGTGTGTGTGTGTGTGTGTGTGTTTTGTGTATTTTGTTGTTGTTGTTGTTGTTGTTGTTGTTGTTGTTTTTTGGTGTTCGGTTATCCATAAATTTTACAGCAAAATTACAAATGAGCCACAGAAGTTTTAGAGTCATTTATATAAAACTAATAATATCAACGCCTAATCAATTTTTAATTAATAGATCAGTTTCATACATTCACAGGCCTGTCATTTATTTACTGCAGGTTAACATTCACTACTGGCAATCAAAATGGCGCATTGTTTGATTGGCGTTTGGATTACGTTTCGTTGCTGATGTGTAAAGTATAGATCTATAGTTCAATCATGCCCACTCCTGCCAAAAGTAACTTGGGTCGAAAAACAAACAACGCAAAGAGAGTGTCTACAGCAAAACGAAAACGGCAAGAATCCATGGGCGATAAATCTAGAACTAGATCTTATGATAATGGCCCAGCCCCACCGCCTCAACCGATACCAGATCAACGATTAGCCTTATTCTACAACATTAATTATTTCCCAAATGTTATAAACAATTGCCAAATATGTTCACTGTCAAGCATTAAAATTGAAACGTGAAACAAAAGCCTTTTGTTGCTCCAATGGGGCCACAAAGTTGGATGTTTTCCTTCAGCTCCCCATCGGCAGAGCGGATTTATTTAATAACAAAAGTTTGGAAAGCAAACATTTTTTAGAAAATGTATGACAGTACAACTCCATCTTTCAAATGATGTCAACAAGGCAAAGGCACGAAACATCGTCTACTCAGATGTGCTGAACTAATCAGTAAGTTGTTCTATTGTCTGTTTAAATGTAACTGTTAACAAAACTTACCTGTGCGAAGAACAGGGCATTGGCTAGTTCTAGAATAATGGGCTAAAATTATCTAAATCTTACTCGTGATAACAGAGTCCTTAATACGTGACAAATGAAACATATAAACAACATTCACGTAGATTAGTACCCTATACGGCAAGCACATCTGAAATAATGATCCATCTTATACGTAACATTCCCTGTACATTCACTACAAAAGCGTTTCGTTGCTTTCTTCAAAGGTAACAGGCAAGAGAAGTCTAACACCTTTCAGGAGCGCATAGATTATAACCAGGAGCTATCAGGTTCGATTCCACACCAAGTCACCTTTGTTCTGCAGTCCTGAGCTTTTCAACATTGACCAGTTACATATCCCCACGATTTGCCTAAGAATCGTTATTATTAAAGAGAAACTGGACACCCAGCTTAGACTCGAACTGCAGACCCCATGCCCGCCAGTCCAGAGCAGCTACCAGCGTGTCTGTCCCCTACAAGCTTACTGGTCGGTCCAGTGGAAAACTACGACAAAAGTCTTTGTATCAACGCTACATCTTTGTGTGACATCATTTAACATTGTCATACTCTCATTTTGGGACTCATCGTCCAAAGGGATCTTAGATCATTTATGAACTAAGGATAAGCTAGTTAATCTTGTGCACTTTGACAGTACAGAAATGTGCAAAATCACTTCGCTCCCTAAAAAGACAAAAAAGAAAGAAAAACAACAACAAAAACAAAGAACAAAGGGGGACATGTTTCGTTATGTATTATCCCTGAACAATAAATTAGCGAACAAGGCAATTATACAAACAATTGAGTGGTAACGTGAAATATGAAGAACAGCACCAGCTATCTGGACAGTGTGTGTTGTTAATAATTATTGGGGCACAGCGCGACTGCCACACCAACACAAAACAGAGCCCATTGTTTTCTCGCTGTATCGATCACAAACACTGGGCGATCTAGGCAGCAAAGCCCAGAAAACAACTCCGCATCCAGTCCACAGTTCTTGACCTTCTGATCGGACAATTGGAGTGGGGGGGTGGGGGTGGGGGGACGACAAGGACAGATCGCAAGATTGAGTCCAGTGATAAGTCGGGGGTGGGGGGCGTGTAGGAGAAACGGGAAGGGAGAATGAGAAAGATAGAGAGAGAGAGAGAGAGAGAGAGAGAGAGAGACGGATAGATAGGAAGAGGGATAAATAGATAGATAGATAGATAGATAGATAGATAGATAGATAGATAGATAGATAGATAGATAGATAGATAGATAGATAGATAGATAAATAGATAGATAGATAGGAGGTATGGAGAGATTGGAAAGTTAGGTGGTGAGAAATTAAAGAAGCAGGGAAATAACACAAAGAGCGTTTTTATCCCCAGAAAGAGCGGTCCCTTCCACTGCCCACAAATACAATGTACAACAAGAAAAAGGTACCATCGTAGCCTGCAGGGTGCCAAATACTTTTTCTATGAGGGGTGTAAATATCCTCAGGAATCTAAAGCGTTGTTAAAAGCAGACAGACCGAGAAAAGAGGGACAAATAGAAGGGGGAATACGAACACACAAACGAAGAGAGAGAGAGAGAGAGAGAGAGAGAGAGAGAGAGAGAGAGAGAGAGAAAGGAGAGAGACAGAGAGGGTGGTATATAGATAAAGAGAAAGTAGAAGAAGAAGAAGAAGAAGAAGAAGAAGAAGAAGAAGAACAACAACAACAACAACAACAACAACAACAACAACAACAACAACAACAACAACAACAACAACAACAAGAGAGAAGAACACATCAATTAGAACAAGAGGAGCTAGATTTGCAGGGCGATAACAATGTTGATGTTTGGCCCAGCTCCTGTTTCATCACTGAAGTGTGGGCCGTGCGGTGAGCGGCTGGCCGAGCGGTATCAACAAGTTAGAGGCGAGAATTGGCTCACCTTGGACCCAAACTTCCTCACACGTTAGGTACCAGCGGCCGCCGGTGTCAGGTGAACAGGCACTGCTCCAGGTACCGAGAGCCACCACCTCGCGCCTCGTGAGTTGTGCACCTCTCGGGGTGGGTAACACCGCCTCCTGCAGCATCGTACAGGGCCGAGGGTTTTGGGCGAGGGGAGGAAGGTGTAAAAGTTAACTACGGCACCTGGAGCAGGGAGGTTATCGCGGCAATAAACTTGTTTTTCTGCCTCCAGGCGGGCAGGTATCCCAGGCATCCACACTGGGTGAGCAGTCTATTCTAGTCCAAACCCACCCAAGGACTCCACCCAAAGTACAACCTTTTGGTATGCTTATGTGTCGCCCTAAGATATAAGACAAGAAGACTTACGGCTAGTTGTACAGTTCTGCGGCGTTGTACTTGCGACCAGAGGTACAGTCTGTGGCCCTGGGGTGTTAAGCTGTGTGTCAAAAAAACTGGGGGCTAAAGGCGGTCAGGTTGGAATTTAAAAAAAACTTGAGATTTTTCTCGTGTGGTATGCAACATCGCCAGGTGTATGGACAAGTGAGTGGATTACAGTGTGCATGTGAGAGAGATGTAAAAAAAAGTCATCTAAAGAAAGAGAAAGAGGGAGGGCCAAGGTACACATTCGACGGAAAATATTAATTTTGACTACAAGACTTAGTGAGCGGCTGGACCAGCTACCTTCGTTATCTTGGAGATTGATAATAAATACAATAAACAGCGCAAAGCAAACATTCAAATTTCCAAATAATCAGGTTTCTGGCGCCTAGCCTTGTTATGTTTCGATCTTTCTGACCATCTCCTAAAACGGGGAAAGTAGACTCTGTAATAGATAGAACGTTGTCTGCAAGAGGAATAAACCTTTTTTGTTAGGTTTCCAATTAAGCCAGTTTTTTCGTATCTATAAATGCGTTCAGTTTTAGTTTTCCTTGTCTATTTACTGCAGCTTTTTTTTAGGTGGAAGGGGGTGTCAAATATCGTGCCCAGGACCTAGCAGAAGAGAGCGATTCGACCCGTTAATGCATGGACAGTTTGGCCAGGTTTTGAGGGAAACCACTTTCACTGGCATGTGAAACCGTAGAGTCTCGTTAAGCCTGCCAATGTTTTCATGTGGCCATGAAAGGCCGCGCGTGACGTTCATTAAGCCCACAGTGAAACACAAGAAAGCAAAAGTTGGTGAGAGGCAGACGAGCTTTGATTGGCGAGGTCTCGGTCGGCTGGCTCCAGGACAGAGTGGCCAACCAACCCAGTGACCCCGCGCCGGGTGACCTGGCATGACCCGGTCTGAACCTGCTCCTCAGTCAGACCTCTAAACCGCCCCAAACCAATAGTACTATGTACAGTAGTAGTGGCGGGTGGCCTTTCGTTGGAGAGCTGAGCACAGGGTCGCAGGTTTGAACCCGGACCACACAATCTTTAAGCGATACGTGCGTGTGGTCGAGTGTTACCAGTCGAGGATTCACGTCACGTTATATTGTGTGTGTGTGTGTGTGTGTGTGTGTTCACATAGGGCCTAGGCCCCACATACAATGAGAAAAGATTTCTGTATCATAGCATTGGTCATGAAAGAGCCTCTTGATGGCTCAGTCGGTAGAGCTCTGTGCAAAAGGAGATTCTTCAAGGTTTGATCCTAAGCGTATCCCAGTCTACACGTGGGGTTCCTAGCACAGCAAAGGGCATTAAAAAAATTTTTTTTTCTATACGTCGGCAAAAACCCATGCTTAATAGAGTTATTTTTTGTTTGTTTTTATTTTTGGTGCAAAACACCTCGACAGATCAGTTCTTTATTTCTAATTCCGGTGAATCAGGCAATAACGGTGGTACATGTATTAGTAGCAGAAGTATTTTTAGCAGTATTACTATTATTATTATTATTGTCGTTATTATTATTATTATTATTATTATTATTATTATTATTATTATTATTATTATTATTATTATTTATNTTNTTATTATTATTATTATTATCATTTTCATTCAACTAGTAGTAGTAGTAGTAGTAGTAGTAGTAGTAGTAGTAGTAGTAGTAGCAGCAGCATTCTTATTATTATTATTATTATTATATCTGGTAGTATAAAAAAATTTAACAAATATAGAGAAAATGCCACATGTAGAAGTGATTTATCAGCTGACTTAGTTATAGCGACCCGACTTATGACGATAATCGCGATACGTGGATCGTCAGGCTTGGAGTGGCGGGTCTAGACATCATTGTAAAATCAATAATGAACAACGCGACGACAATTATTACGGGCAGAATTACTTTGCAATGTACATACACATGAGAGAGAGAAAGAGAGAGAGAGAGAGAGAGAGAGAGAGAGAGAGAGAGAGAGAGAGAGAGAGAGAGAGGAGAGAGAGAGAGAGAGAGAGAGAGAGAGAGAGAGAGGAGAGAGAGAGAGGGAGAGAGAGAGAACGAGGGAGAGAGAACGAAAGAGAAAAGACTGAAGAACAGAGGGAGAACGGGAGAGAGAGAGAGAGAGAGAGAGAGAGATAGAGGGAGATGGAAGAGAGAGAGAATGAGAGAGATAGATGGAAAGAGGAAATAGACTGAAGAACACAGAGAGAGAACGAGAGAGAGAGAGAGAGAGAGATGGAAAGAGGAAATAGACTAAAGAACAGAGAGAGAGAACGACGTAGAGAGGAGAGAAAGAGAGAGAGAGAGAGAGAGAGAGAGAGAGAGAGAGAGAGAGAGAGGGGGGGGGGGAGAGCTGCTGGGTCAAGGATTGCCTGATGATTTGTTACCCTTGGTCCGTGCCAGTAAATAATGACACTGCGATCAGTAATGTCTATGTCGCCACTAATGGATTCCAAACCGTCTTTCAGTTGGACCATAACCTGATAATAGCACCGAGAAGAAGAGGCACTTTGCCAAGAATGACAAATACATGATTGTCCCCACCAGCAACTAGATATACGCCTCCGGACAAACTAGCCACGGGTCAAGCCGAACACTTAAAGAGGGGGAGCGGGAAGGGGCGAGTTGACTAGGGGGGTGACAGTCCAGAAAGACATGTCCCTCCGTCCCCTGGAGTTAAGAAAACACGGCGATGAGAAAAAGGTCTTGATTTTCCGCCTGGTCAGCGGGTGTAAATAAGCGCTGGTTACTTGAGTCTGTTGAACGCACCATACAGCACCGTAAAGCGCCGCACCACACCAATAAAGGCCGTCTTTGTTACGCTAA
Organism: Elysia chlorotica; assembly: GCA_003991915.1. Taxonomy (NCBI): domain Eukaryota; kingdom Metazoa; phylum Mollusca; class Gastropoda; family Plakobranchidae; genus Elysia; species Elysia chlorotica. Next base: position 169,600 of record RQTK01000781.1, on the reverse strand, counting down.
TGGCTTCTCCACTGAGTGGCCTTTATGTCATGTAAAACGCGAATGCTGTGTAACACGGCTACACGTAGTGTGCTCTATGGTGTACACAGTAGATACAGACACTGACACAGGCGGCCCACAAGAACACAGTAAGAAGGGGACACGGAACTAGCGGTGGTTCACTGCCCTATTACATGACCAAAAAAACAAAAATAATATTAAGAGGCAGTTTTTAACGGCACCATTTTTTTGTGTTGTCTACATTATACCTCTAATCATCACGGCTTTGATTTATTTTGCCGGCGGCGATAGTCTTCTGGTATCCTTGCTCTGCGTCTGTGTGGAAGTTTAGCGTAGTGGTTCCATTGCGATCTAACACGCGACCGAGGGGGCATAACTCGGCGACTCTTCGCTAACTACCCTGATTGCAATGGCGAGGTGATGGATTTGTGATAGATGTATTAGAAGTAAGGATGGAATTCGCTTTACAAGACTGACAACCTAATAAAGTATGACGTCTGGGCAGAAGGCTACGGGTTGAAATTGAGAAATCAGACATAGCCAATTTGATGGAACTCCAGTCCCACGATAAACCTATGTCTGAAATCGCCCAGATGACCAAAATATGCCTTCTGTGAGACTCTCCTTTCGTCACATTGTGTTCTTCTCGTCTTAAACTGATCTAAAAGCTGCCTTCCTCCCCTTAAGAATAAGGACAACAAAATGTTGGGTGAAATGCGTCAACTATAAAAACACTTACAGCATGGACTGAATAGCAAATACTCGAAAGTCTCTGGTTCAATAAGAACAGAACTTACATCGATCAAATGAAACTTAATTGAAGTCTGTGTAAGCTGGACTGGTGCTAGCCGCACCGTCTCCGCCTGAGGCATGTTGCGGTGCTGAGGGGAGAGGTTCCAGTCTTAGACAAACGAGTATCAAGGGAATATACTGACTCGGAGAAAGACATACTTTGTAATCCCCATCCATTTTGTGCTTCTGCTTTGGTAATAAGCAACGAAACCCTCTTCTTGTGTATAATACATGTACTGTATGTATGTACATGTGCACTAATGCAAAGTTGTTTACGGATTAATTATGATCAATGAAAGAGAAGATGCGGTACTCACATTGACAGAGACCTAAATGGTTCTTTTATTAACAATGACATAGATGTTTGCATTGATTGAACATGCACGCATCAGGTCACAATGGTTCTACTGACATGGACATAAGTAGGTGTGTATTGATTCTACTTAAGTAACAAATGAAGTGTTATTGATTAATTTAATGTGCTCTCTCTCTCTCTCTCTCTCTCTCACACACACACACACACACAAACCAATACATGTAAATTCAGTACATGTACTGAAGACATCGGAGTGCAGGAGAACAGTGAAAAAGTCTTACAGCCACCACAGTGCAGTAGTACGCGTCTTGAGAAGAGAGTTCTACGCTACATACAGACAACCAGATTAGTAGGACTGTAGAAGAAAATTGGCTATCCGGGATGCTGGAGCCATGTGATGGTCGCCCAGATTGCTACGAACTGGGCATGCTGTCGCGACAAAGGCCAAGGGGTCTAAATCTAATGCAGCAGTAGTTCAACTAAACATCACAATATTGGAATTTGAGAATATCTCACGTTCTATTGGCGAAAACGGTACCATCTCCCACCCAGACAACAACAGGAGTAAGGTGCGTGATAGCGTAGAACATTCACATTTGTATTAGCTCACGTGCCATGTCTTATGAGCCCCACCATAAAATGCACCACCAACTATCCAATGCTCAGTTTAACCTCCCCAAGTGCCACACTCACTAACATTGATCCCAATGCCCAAAACAGCCTCTTTGAACCCAGAGTCCCCAAATGCTCCACACTCTCTTTTATGCCAAACACGACGGTCTCCCTTTCACCCTCAATGCCACACACAGACTACCTTTGACGACCTCCAACAATGCCACACATAGCCTCCCTTTGACAACTTACACCAATCACACCCGTTGACTTCCTTTGACGACCTCCATCAATGCCACACAATGGCTCCCCATTGGCGCAAAATCCCCTGGCACTCCCAATGCCTCACAAACTCTGTGAACCCCTCCGCACTCACCTGACTTTTCTGTATGAGCGCCGGAAGTGAAGTCCTCCTGGCCGACCTGTGAGCCGAGAACGCATGCGCCGTGGAAGAACTGGACCTGCGCCGCTTGATGACGGGTATCTTTCCGTCGTGCGTGGCCACGCTGGCGACGGGCGGCCTGAAGACGGTCTCCATGTACTTAGCGACCAGGTTTCCCGCCAGGCCGCACGAGTAGGCGAGGAACGGGCGCAGGCTCAGGGGCATGTCCTGCAGGCCCGAGCAGGCCAGGAAGCGCGTGAAGCTCACCAGCGTGATCACGCATGCGCTCTGCGCCGTCTCCAGGCTGGAGAACACGCTGGCCGCGCTGATGGCGAGCAGGACGCAGGCGACCACCGGCGGCTGGGTCGTGAAGTTGGACATCACGGCAGACGGTGCGGCGTCAGCTCCTGCACTGGTGGGGTCACTCGCTGTCTTGCCGGGCTCATCGCTGCCCTCGCAGCCCCAGTCTCGGAAACAGATCTGCGCAAAACACTCGCCGAAAAAACACGAGCAGAACAAAACATACACGCTGGTGGCGTTCCATGTCCGGCGTAGGTATAAGGACAGCCAGTAGAAGGCGCACGCGATGCTGAACATGGGCACGAGCACAGAACACAGGCGCTGGACCAGCACACCGACGTCACAGCACAGCAGCTGGTAGAGGAACACACTGAGCAGCAGCGCCACCGTGCCGTAACAGGCGCCGGCCTGGTGTGCGCTCAGGTTGCCCTTGTTTACTCCCAGCCATTTCAGCACGTACATCAAGCTGCCTTGCTCCAGGGGCTTCACGTACACCTGGATGTAGCCGTTATTCTCGACCTCCTCGTCATCCTTGTCAGCATCGTTCCTGGAACCCCTTCGGGGATTCCCAGTCCTCGCCTGGGCCATGGCCCCGTCCTGGTGTGCGAGTGAGCAGACTACAGAGCTCAGCCCACTAGTGTGAGTATTGGAGTTTGGCCTCAACTAATGAGACTACATGTATGAGCCTAATAACTTGGACTCGCCCTAGAGCACCAGAAGAAACACTGTTTAGCGATAACTTACATAACGTTATGTATAAACAATAATGATAACAAGAAGAAGAAGAAGAAGAAGAAGAAGAAGAAGAAGAAGAAGAAGAAGAAGAAGAAAAATAGTAATAGTAATAAAAGAACACATATTTTAACTAACAACTCAACACAAATTTAAATATACTGTACCAAGCTTCTTAGTTACAAAGCAAAGTTCTACTTTTGACTATATTGAGGTAGATGCAATGTACCAGTGAAGCTCGGGGTAGAGCACTGAAATGACTACCGTATATATATGTACATACGTATACCGAGCTTTCAGGATTTTGACCAACCTAGTACATGTATACAGTGTGGTGGGGGAGATCTCGGGCCAGAACTACCCTAAGGACCGGAGCTTCTATGGAGACCTTAATCTACATTTTGTACTCTGTTCTGCTTCTATGGATCTAAAAATTGGAGACCTTAATCTACATTTTGTACTCTGTTCTGCTTCTGTGGATCTAAAAATTGGAGACCTTTAAAATCTACATTTTGTACTCTGTTCTGCTTCTACGGATCTAAAAATTGGAGACCTTAATCTACATGTTGTACTCTGTTCTGCTCCAGAAGGTCGAAGGCCCATGCTTCACGCACCGTTTAGTGTGGTCCCCAAGTTAAGGCTAACGGTCTTTTTATTTTAAGAAGAAGTTGCAGGGCAGAGGAGAGGGTGGAGCTACCCCCCCCCCCTTTTTTTTTACACACACCAACACCCCGAAAAATAAAAGAAAAATACACCCGTGTGAAACTGCCCAGAGGGAAGACACTGGATAGGAAAGTTTAAATGTGAAAAAAAGCTATCCTACTTATATTTAAAAGTAAATGCCCAAGAATGTTTGTAATCATCTAGACCTATATAATTATTGGTCAATGAGGTTTTAGTACAAACGCCTAGCTCGAGGTTTATAAAATGTACGTTTCAATCTGAACTGATTATATCTTACAAATGAACGTTTATTTTAAATGTACGATTGGAACATCAACATTAATATAGGAATGTATACTAGTTTCCCTGATTTCGGATCTACAATGTCGGCCTACTTCTAGAATGTCTATCTCTTAGGTTGAAAACTACACTGTGTTGACTTAAATATAATAATGAAGGATGTACACAATGTTGGTTATCCATCACAGCAATATCCGAATGTAAAGGCATCATGTTCATGTTCAAAGGACCGCTGAAAATTGAAATTAATATAATCCTGTGAACTTGAGCAGTGAGGCATCCTTCACGAGTGACGTCATCTAATAACAAGGCGGCTCTACTCTGATTCTTTTTTTTTTTTTAATGGTGCACGTAGATTTAGGCCTTCACACGAATAATGGTCCCAGAAATCTGAATCTGGGAATATTATCTAGATTCAAATAGAACACTCACATCTCGCACATTCTTGAATCTAGAATATGGTGTCCCCTGTTCATTTATTAAATCTAAGTCTATATCTAAATTTGATAGATCTGGATGTTGTAGCACTTGACCAACTTTATCTAAGAGACGCCAGATAAAATATTGAAGCCTATGTAAACGGGTTTTTTTTATATTAGATCTAGACTAGATTATAGGGTAGAATGCAAAAACATGACGTATCTTACGTCTCGTCGAAAGCCTTTTTTATTCTTATACTGTTATGAGGAGACGTTAGTTGCGTCATGTTTGTGCATTCTACCCTAGATCTAGATCTAGATCTACGTAGGCCTACAGCTAGAAAGAATATATCTAGATCTAGATGAAGATTTATAAATCTAAAATCCGTCAGAAAAAACAACACAGCACACCAAAACGTAATGAAATTGCTTGTCGACACGCCAGAGAGATCTAGCCTACAACTTATCAAATTAGATACTAAATACTAAATATCTAAAAAATGTAAACTAGGTTTTAGATAAGAGATCCTTCACTTTAACTATTATTTAAAACCAAAACACACAAACTGACAGCGAAAAGTGAAAGAAAAGCGAATTGCAGCAGACAAACTGATAATCTAGAATTTATATCTAGACCTTGCTGCCCACTTGCCTTGATAAATCCAAGTTCAGGCATCTAATCTCGATCCAGAATCCAAAATTGCTCTAGTAGTAGAAATCCATATGTTGACTTTGCCTTCGCACTGAGAAATTGTGTAGATTCTAGGAATCTTGAAATGTAGATTTGGATCTAGGCTAGATGATATTAAACTGACCCTTACTAATATATCACATCTAAATCGAGATCTCTACTGACTCTAGATCTAGATCTAGATCTACATCATGCAGATGGCTAGTAAACAATCCATGTGTACGGCAGAAAATTAAAAACACTGGTTGTAGAAGGACACGGGGTGTATCTGCGTGTAGACTGTAAGGCCTAGATGTAGAATCTGTGAAGTGTTAACACCTCAGTGATAGAGTGAGATGGCTCTCGTCTGCTAGAGAGAAGAACTGCTGAACTAGAGGCTAAGCTTACAGAAGATGGTGAGTGTGCACATACAGCCAGACTCATGGAAGCCTCGGCCGCTGTGTCGAGAAACTAATAAACGAGAAAGCCCCTCTCTCTCTCTCTCTCTCTCTCTCTCTCTCTCTCTCTCTCTCTCTCTCTCTCTCTCTCTCTCTCTCTATCGCTCTCTCTAAGCGCTCGTCCGGCCAGTAGATCACCTCGCGGGCGGCGCGGTGGAAGCGAGGGGTTGAAGCGAGGGCAGGCGGGATGGGAGATGGCTGGGCGTGTGGCGTGTGCCTCAGCTGGGAAACACACACGTCATTGAGATTATACAAACTTGTACATGTACACACACAGGCGCTCACAATCTTTCTTTCATAATGTTTCAACATGTCTGAAGCTCTTTTCCCCTTGCTATTTCTGTCTTCATGTTAACTACGAAAGTCTGCATTTTGAAATTGTGTGTGTGTGTGTGTGTGTGTGTGTTTGCTGCCTATTGCTGTGGAATCGCGCGTGCACGTGTGTAATGTGCCACAGTCCCCAGTCCGGATTGTTGACGGTTTCCATCGTGACACTGACCTGGGACCCTGCGCAGATTCCAAGCTCTCGTGACTTTACGGGGGACTACAGAGAGGGAGAGACGGAGGAAAATAATAATAATAATAATAATAATAATAATAATAATAATAATAATAATAATAATAATAATACGTGCGCATGATCTTTGAGTTATGCAAACACTTCATTTTTCTCATATCGATCCGAAAATTGTGACTGCATTTCCAAAATCCGAATTAGTAATGCAAATGGATGAACTGACTGCACAAACTAAAATCAGGAAGTCGACTATATTATCGGACACCTGACTGGCCATGTCAGGACCCGTCCAGCCCCTTAATTAAAAAAAAAAAAGTAAAAAAAAAATAGAAAAAAATAAACCTGCCCAAATGAATTCAACTGCCTGTCAATACAACAAACAGTTCGTAGATCAATTTTCCTTTTCATCTACCATGACTTATTAAAAATGTCCAAACAAAAGTTTACATATTGTAAACATATGCAAAGAGGAGACAACAAAACGAACGTTTACAATGATGCACTATAAGCGTTTTTTTACAGAGGGTAGAACAGAGAGATTGAGAGTCGAAAAAGAGGTGAAGAGCCCTTACATCACGCCTCATAAAGATCTTTGAAAAATTATTTTATATCATTTAAATAACGCTGTCTCTAAATTCACTGACCCTTTCAATTTGCCTACAGATGCAACCAATGTGTAGACGATGCTGTCTTACATGTTAAAAACAAAGTCACATCTCATCTTGAAGAAATAAAACAACAGGCGCATATTTTGTTCGACTTATTTTGTTTCGACTGTGCTAGCGCTTTTAAGACCACACAGCCTCATTGACAAATTAATTAAATACAATTTTAATCCTTCCCTCGTTCTTTGCACATTGGACTAACTGACAGAACGACCACAGCGAGTTAAATTATCCCCTTTACATTTTTCCAGATGTCACCTCTACCTTTACTGGTGCTCCTCAAGGGACCGTTCTGTCTCCGTTTTTTTTTTTTTTTTTTGTTTCTACACGTATTTTTACATCTGACTGTCGACCCAAACATACAGAGTATAACTTTGACAAATACGCTGACGACACAGTTCTCACTGGCCTTGTTAGCAACAACAACAAAAACAACAACAACAACAACAACAACAACAACAACAACAACAACAACGCTGATTATATCTTACGTAGAAGTGAATGATTTCGTGCTTTGGTGTAAAAGTAACATCTAATTTTTTATGTTGACGAAACTAAAAAAATGTTGACAGATTTTAGAAAAAACAAAACCATCATTGCGCCGATGATAATTGATAACAAAGCAATTGAAAGAGTGGACTGTTTTAAATATTCACGGATCACCATTGATTACAAACTAAATTGGAAATTACAAGTAGAAACCAACAATAAGAAATTTAGAACTAGAATGTATTGGGAAAACTAAGATCATTTAATATTAACGAACTCTTTTTTTTTCCTTGGCCACAACAAGTGATATTAATTTTATTTTGGAAAGGGCCGGTGGAGTGGCAACATTTGTATATAAAGCAGGAACATGCTGAACAAAACAATAAGAAAAGCTAGCGCCATTATTGGACTGAACCTGACTGACTTTGACAGTGACACTCTACTGACACAAGGCGACAAGACAAAAGTTGACCAAATCCTTGAAGACAGCATGCACCCGATTTATGATGAATAAAGCAACAGCTGCATAACCAGGAGAGGTATGTATGGGATACCTAAGTAAAAAACGGACAGGTACAGAAACTCCTTTGTTAGTGTATTACACTCAATGAAACGTTTAAAAGGGGCACATGTGTATAGTGCAATGATACCGTTCCTCCCACAAATTAATATATTATAAATTTGTAGTTTCTACATAAATTATATTTTTATAAATTGAAAATGTGCACCTGTTTATTTATCTTCAATACTTCAACCTCACTCTGTTCTTAATCTTTGTTTCCGAATATTATTTTATCTTTTTAAAAATTGCATTGCGCTTTTTAAAATATACATGCTTTTAAATAAATTACATATATTTACAGATAGATATTAAACTATGGTACACATATAATTTATATATATTAAACTATGGTACACATATAATTTTATACTAAACACTTTTTGAACATATCTTGTGATATTAAAGGCTTAAGAGTTGCAATAGCTATTGCATATACACACTATTTATATATTCACATTATATCAATATATATGCACTCAGCATTATTATTTTATTTCATAAAAAAAATTAATACGATGTCCCTGTGCACATATCTAAATATCTATTTCTAATTATAATCATTTACTCTGTACTATTTTTAAATTTCATATGTTAAAAATTATTCCACACTATGTGTTCTTGTTATACTGTTTATGTACTTCTTAAACTTTTACTAAGAGATTGACAGTAATTAAGTTTTATTTACACGTCAGATTAAGTTTGTGGCAATGGAATCAAATTTCCCTCTGGGATCAATGCAGTTTCTGTATTCCGTATTTCGTTTGGTTCAGACCTAAGCGTACATAACTGGGACCTCTCAGGTTCAGGCCCATAAAGCTTCGCCGCCACATAAAGCCACATAAAGCCGAGGTTTGTACAGCAACACTGCTGAGTCAACCTTCGGGGGACACCTCTGACATTGTCGGTTTATGTGGAAAGTCGGATTAGATCATGAAAAAAGACATGGAAGGAAAAAAGACTCAGTGACGTGAAAATCAGCTTAAGAGAAACAGATTTATTCAGTGTGGGCTTAAGTATTATGGTGCTGGGATTTCTCAGATGAAGTTTTACTGCCCCTGGTGTTACTGTTAGAGCTAGGTGTGGCTGTGTGAGAATCCTCCTTCGGGAACCTAGAGGAGTAGGAGATGCTTTACGCCATCTCCATTTGGTGCAGTCCTAACTCGGGGCGCAGAAGTGGGACACATACAGCTATTTCACTGAAGGAAGTTCGCCGCGATTTCATTGGTCAACATTCATTGGCTGCCATGTTCGCTTGTTGATGTTGCGAATAAACGTTTTTTGGATTGTTGTTTTTTACGCTGCCCCTTCTTGTTGGAGCGTACATAATTTTATTTCAAGATGTTCTTTACATGAGACTGCCGGTTTGAGACTATTACAATATTAAAATATTAAGTTTAGCTTTTTTATCAAATATTTACCACCCGCAAATCAAATTACTTGCCGCCAGTGTGATTTTTTAAGATATAGAAAACAAATAATTGTCCCAATCGTAACTTATTAAAATGGTGTGATTTCTACCTTTATTTTTTTTCTTATTTTTTTTTTAGATGGTACATTCAAATGTAATAAATGATTCAAATATAATCTTCCAACGTTATAGTTAACACATTTACTTTACTGTTATTGTTTGACACGTTACCATTTGCTAGCAACACATTATAATGGGCATCTTTTTGTGCCATTTTCCCCCGCCTGTTTAAGTGTGTTATTGTTTTTCATGTGTACTTCTACAAAATAACAACAACAACAACAAGTAGTAGTAGTAGTAGCTGTAGCAGTAGCAACAACAACAACAACAACAACAACAATAATAATAAAAACAACAGCAACAACAACAAAGAAAAACCACCCTCTCTCTCTCTCTCTCTCTCTCTCTCTCTCTCTCTCTCTCTCTCTCTCTCTCTCTCTCTCTCTCTCTGTCTCTCTCTCTCTCTCTCTCTCTCTCTCTCTCTCTCTCTCTCTCTCTCTCTCTCTCTATCTCTCTCTCTCTCTCTCTCTCTCTCTCTCTCTCTCTGTCTCACCCCCTCAAATTTTTTAATTATCTTTTTCTGAGTCCTCAACATTAATGTAAACACTAACCTTTTTTATACATACTAAATGACTTGCTAATGTAACCCTTTGAAATTCGTTGGGCTTGTGAGATGAACAAAACTGAAAGAATAACTGATGATTTCGTACATCTTTAAACTCAAAATAAATTGTTTTTCTTGAGAAAGGGTAATACAAAACATGGTCCCAATATTTCTGTCCACGACTACATTAACCACGTATGTGAAAATCACCAGGTTTATGCTATGACAAACGTTTATAGAACGTCAGTGTAAGAGTGCTTGATGGTTGCACTTTTGTTTTTGTTTTGTTTTTTGTTTTCGCGTCCGATGCTTTTGCTTAACTATTTTTATAGGCCATTGTCCCCGTGTGTGGACTTACGAGAATCTTTAGTATTTTGCTCTATTTTCATTGTTTTCCTTTTTGTTTTTCTTATTTATTGCTGTTTTCATTATTTGGATAATGTGTTTTGCGACTGTTTGGTCCTTAATGGTATTTGTTTTGTTTTGTTTGACTTTTATCTTTATCTTTTTAAACAAACGACAGGCACATGTTCTACGTCCCATTTAAATTGATAATGACTTCCTAAAGTACGGAGAAAAAGTCACGAAAGATAGTCATGTCATTTCCTGATTGAAAACGTTAGGTTTTTTGTTCTAATTCTTCGATGAGTTATTCACTATGGTCCATAATTGATATATTTACATACATTTTTTTTGGCCCAGAGTTTCAGGCAATCGTGTTTTTGCAATTATAGGTCATCTATGAAGCTTCTTGTGATAAGTGTTCTGTTTTGTATAAATGTATTTTATCGACAGTAATCCGCGCACATTAACATTATAATTATTCATTTATGAAAAATATACAGTCTTTTGTCAATACAAAAATCTATAGAGGATGCTGTCCGGATGTATTCTCTTTTATCTGTGTTCTCTCTAACCTGGGTGAATGTCCATCTTTAGACACAGATTATAGAGTCACTTTGGTTTGTACTTCAACCAGCATCCTAAGCTCATCCCTCTCTTATTAGCATTTTCCTTTAAATATGACAAAGGATTAGACATGTCATCGAATTTCAATAAGCAAAGTAATATTTCATTTTCAGTTGTCCTACTATATTTTCCATCCGATATATCTTTATAACTTGGTATTCAATAATTTGTTTTAATAATATGATTAAAGAGACAGAAACGTTTAAGTTGTATATGTACCTACAGTGTACATAAGATCTGAGAAGCTTATACTTTTTAACAAGTCTTTTCTTTGGCCTTTGCAATCTTTTCCTGTATTTTTTCCTCTCGGTCGTCATCGCCTTTTTCATATAAATCTCATAGACAAATTATATGAAATGTCTTTAAAAAATTGTTTTCGATCATGAATGACAATGCTATTTATATAATGTTGTTGAAGATAAGGTTGAGCCATAGACCTTTTTAATCCACTTGGTTGGTATGGAATAGGTCCATATAAGATCGTATGACGAAGTTTGTGGTTGTGTTAATACATTCAATTTCAAATAAATTTATTAGGTGTGAACTTTTGCCATTTTACGTTTTTGAGAGACATTTTTCCAACCATAGTCGCATGCTTTATCGCTTTTAGTGTCCTTTTGTGAAATGACTCAGAGTGTGTGATTCCTATCAGGAACATTTAAATTCAGTCTTTTGCCACAAAATGCCGCTATTTTATTTTTAATTTCTTTCCACAACGGTTGTACTAACCAACCGACAACTATAGAAGAAATGTTCAATAAAATCAATTTCTCTGCATTGTTTGCAATGGTTGTCACTTTTCATTCCCATCATTGATTTGTATAGTATGTAATGTATTTACATATTATATAATTTATATAACTTATATATTTAAAATATGAATAAATGTATAAATACATAATATCACAAGCGTATGTATATAAGCTAAATCTCGTGTTGTGTAAACGTTTTAAATTATGTAATATACACGTACAAAAAATGAGTAAATGTAAACATAGATACTATTAAAATAGAACTATTCTAGTCAAGTATAGTTAAAAATTGCGGTAAGAAGGTTTTGATGTTGTACAATATCAAAATCTAATAAAATGTTTATTTTTTTTAAAGATATTGATCGACACAAAAGAATGTCTGTATCTGTTGGTTCGATGGCTTTACAATATTAGTCGAGCATTGATATGGCAGGCGAAAACTCTTCGCGCTTTTGAAGATCGTATTTCGCCACAAGTTAGGTCTAGTTCTGATTTCTCTTTACGTGCTTCAAAAATAAGCCGTGAAAGTATTTCAGTTCTTGAAAGATAGGAAAGTGGCGACCTTACCTTATGTAAGCCTATGTTGGCGAAAAGAACAAAACATTTTAGGAGAAGATTTCAAAATAGGTGTAGTGATATTGTCAAATCTGTTGATTTTTTAAATTTCACAACTTCTAGGTGTTTTTACATTGTTACGCTTCGAGTTGCACTTTATTTATAATGCTTTACATAGTGCTTAGAGTAAGAGTGATACATCTTTCTCTCTCTCTCTCTCTCTCTCTCTCTCTCCCTCTTCCATGCCTTTCGGCCCTTCCACTTTTTATCTATCAATCTTCATATTTTCCAGTATCCCATAAACGTATACAATCCTTAAATGCGGATTGTCTCTCAATCTTCGTCCATTTCAAAATCCGTACAGTGTTTCGTCTTGGCCCTTTCCTGTCCTGTTTCGACTGGTCCACCTCAGCATCAGACCTGGGCGCTCCCCCAGCAGCAACAAAGCGCCAGGCAGACGCCACAGACAGACAGTAATTAGCACGGGCTACCCCCAGGCTCTGACATTTGAGAACCCCGGAGACGAGACCCAGACAGAATCAGACATCATCAGCGGCAGGACTGGGTGGGCGCTGCTCCATCAGGGAAGGTGTCATAGGTCAGCCCTAGCCAACTCTCAGTTTTCGATTACATGCACTTTACTTTTCCTCAAACAATACTGTGCAATAATTGAATGGTCACTAGATTCTGCATCTAGCGATGGCATTCAAGCTACATTATTATATTCCTGTAATATCTGTAAATTCTTCTTTGAACCAGATAAGTCGTTCTGTTTTATTGGCATCTTCTGTGTTGAATGCATTTTAGTTTTTTGTTGTTGTTTTTTTTAATATTTGGATGGCAAAACGTGAATTGTTGAACAGACAAACTGCGCAGCTCTCAAGTACATTAAAACGTTTTATCGGCTTCATGAATGTTGCTGTAGTAGAACTAGTGTTTTTTTATAACTATTTTCTTCATTATAGTTATGTTATGTTTTTGTCAGCCCAGTGGTGCCAAAGTGTATCGGTACTGCTGTACTAATGTAACTTTGACGACTGAATACATTTATAAACATTTACTTTCCTATGTCTGTCTCTCTCTGTTTCTGTCTCTCTGTCTGCCTATTTGACTGTTTGTCTGTCTGTCTGTCTGTCTGTCTGTCTGTCTGTCTGTCTGTCTGTCTGTCTGTCTGTCTGTCTCTCTCTCTCTCTCTCTCTCTCTCTCTCTCTCTCTCTCTCTCTCTCTCGCTCTCTCTCTCCCTCCCTCCCTCTCTCTCTCATCGCCCCCTCCTCCCTCTCTCTGTAAAAAGTCCCCACTCTTAAATTGCATGATATATAGTGTTCCAGTATTGTGTTCTTAGTTCCATAGCCTGCGCATTTTTCGTCTTAAACAAAACGCATGTAAAGTCATGATAAATTTCGTGTAATGCATGTTTCATGCATTTCACTAATTAGTTTCATGAAAGGTTGAGTAAAACTGAAAAAGAGATCGCTACCTTGTTTGTAAACTTTATTTTACCTTAATACGTCACCTTGTGACTATTTTACATTTTTTTTGTTATCTGAAAATATTTCGCCTGTAACTAAAGGCATGTCTAGGCATGGTAAAGTTTTCTGTGTGTCCTGTTGTTTGTAACGTTTGTTATTTGATACAGTTTCATTTTTTAAAGCAAATACCGGTATCTCTAATTTTTACTGTATGTCTGTAAAAGGTCAAATATTGAGCTCATGGCTTTTCCCAGCACAAGACGTACACAAATAACAAATGAATCGACGCTTCCTAAATAACAAAAACAAAAAACAACAAAAAAGCAAACAACAAAAAAACCTCCAGATTTTCTGTTTTTAACTTTGCACACTGTGATTAAGAAACGTGGCCATTGCTAACAATCATATTAAATGCAAAATACAATTAAAACACGTTTGCCGTCTAAAATGTACCTGTGACATTGTTTACGTTACTATGGTAGCATGTGCAGGGGTGAGCAGTGTTCACGAAATCAGCTGTTCTTGCGGCCACGAGTCTAGTAGATTCTAGAGGATTCGAGAACAATTATACTTGAAGTCGATTTATGCTTAGAAGAGAGGGGGTGAATAATATTGATGAACATGGGAGCTAGAGCTGGAATATTCTCGAATGTTCTCGAATGAGGAAAACGGTCAAGGAATTTCTAGACCTGTGTCTTGAGTATATTATGTAAGAGCAGAGTGCGATACAGGTTTTCGATTGGATTTTTTTTTGTGTACAGAGAGAAATATTCATATGTGTGGTTACACCCGTGTTGTAACACCTTGCCGCTGTGAATGCTGTTAATTTTCTGTTGTTTAGATCTATTATAGATTTAGATAATGTAGGGGGCGTGAGTTACTTTCTTTGGGTTCAAGGTTTCGGTTTGGATTTCGAAACGAAATTCGTTTACCAGGAAACGCATAATATCGGCAACAGATACGGAAGCGTTGATTCAATAAAGTGAATCAGTATTACAGGCCAATTTGTTGATTATAATTCACAATCACTCGGACACACTATCTTGAACCCTGTGTAGAAACGTAACAATTTTAATTTATTAATAAACACCTTATCTGAGGGTTAAGAATACAACTCAAGATGTCTAGATCTAAATCAGACAATTATCTAAGCAAGTTTCATCTAATTAGGCAGCTTAGGTGGAAGCGCTTTTAAGGTTAGAATCTGAGTCAGCAATTAATTATCAAGGCACAAACAAATCCTCCGCTAATTCCTGTATCGATCCACGCTCTGAGGAGGAAACACAATTATTACTACATGTGTACTCAAATCTCACGTGGCATGTGTCTGAGGATTGTCTCCTTACCTCCACGCTCGTATTTCCTCTCCAAATACCCTCTCTCTCTCTCTCTCTCTCTCTCTCTCTCTCTCTCTCTCTCTCTCTCTCTCTCTCTATTATATTATATACATCATCATCTATGTGTCTGAGGATTGTCTCCTTACCTCCACGCTCGTATTTCCTCTCCAAATACCCTCTCTATCTATCTATCTATCTATCTATCTATCTATCTATCTATCTATCTATCTATCTATCTATCTATCTGTCTACCTACCTATCTGCCAGTCGCACCCTACACGGTTACGAAATCTGGAAAGAGCTGGAGACAGCGCTGAAACCGTTTAGGACACAACCATGCGCGCTCTCTTCTAGAATGGTCATTTCTGAAATGTTTTTGCTACAGATTGCCCTTAATAGACATTTGTGTTTTTTTCTATGTTTTCCTGAGCAGTAATTATAATAATTATGAAGACAGTGAACACATTCTGCTGACACTGACCAATCAGTAGTGTTTCATCATACATGTACCTACAACGCGGGGACGTATATTGTTTTCTTCTCATCCTGATAGGTCATGAAAGCAAACGCTTGAACATGGGGAATTTCTGCTTTCTGCCACAAACTGTCACAGAGCAGCATTAGTTTGTTATTCACGACTTTACAATAGGTTATGTAAACTGGGACCTCCCGCGTAAGTTGTGCCGTGGGTCCAAACATTGCTGTTACTTCACACACCTATACACTAAAAAGGACCGGTATTGTTAAGTTAGACACACATAATTATGCTTTAAAAGGTTGCGCGGAACACTTTTAATAATGAGGATGCTCATTTTATATTTGCAGTGTTAGTTTTAGATTGACAGTTAGACAAATTATAATTACAGATTCAGAGCTCTACCTGCTACCCATACTTAGACAGATTGTGACTTCATACCCGGAGTAGACGCCAGATAATTCAGTCGATGGCGCTTCCAGCTGAGAGCGAGAGGTCTGAGGTTAGACAATCAGCCGGTGACCCTGTACAAGACTGTGGAAATCTAGGAGACGAAAAACTGATACTGGAAAATATTAGTGTTTTTTTATGTTTCCTGACGAATTGCAGACTCGTTTCATGGGCTGTACAGAAGGATCATAGGCTATAGGAGCAGGCTCATTACACATGAAAAAGAGAGACAGAGAGAGAGAGAGAGAGAGAGAGAGAGACATTACACGAAAGAGAGAGAGAGAGAGACAGAGAGAGAGACAGACAGAGAGAGACATTAGACGAAAGAGAGAGAGAGAGAGAGACAGAGAGAGACAGAGAGAGACATTAGAGGAAAGAGAGAGAGAGAGAGAGAGAGAGAGAGAGAGAGAGAGAGAGGTCAGACAACAAGAAAGGGGGAGAGCGAGAGAGGAAGAGAGAGAGAGACATAAGAGGAAAGAGAGAGAGAGAAACAGAGAGAACAAAGAAAAAGAGAGAAGAAAGAACCAAAGAGATAAATGATCTGGAATAGAGAGAGGTAGATAGATAGAGAGAAAAAGAAGAAAAAAAGTAAGCATCGTTGACAAAAATAGAAAAATGAATGGAGATGAAGAGGGATATAGCAAGATACGCTATTTGCATTTGTAATTTTCTTTTCTTTTTTTTTCTTTTTTCTTTTTTTTTTAGTATGATTTTCTTCTTTCTAGATCTACCTAATGGTGGGGGCTTGGATGTAAAACGGTGCAGAAGTGGATGCTAAAGTACCAGCAACAGTTATCAGGGCTGTTATGACCTGGTACAATGCGTCTCAATTTTTTATAATGATTTTATTTTCAAGTGTGGTAAGTTCATGAAATTACTTGAGAGAGAGAGAGAGTGAGAGAGAGATAGAGATAGAGGGAGAGACAAAGAGAGGCTTTATGGAGTCTCCCTGGGCCGGGGGCTGAGGGCGGGAAGCAGGCCAGTCGGCAGCAGACGTGGCCAGAATGTCTTCTGCTGCACTTGGAAGACTTGGACTCGGCAAGCAGACGACACGATCTGTCAGCGGAGGAAACCTGGACTACCAGATACAGGCGTGGTGATTGGTGAAACAGTAATACTGGTGTTGCGATGGAGACAGTAAAACTTATGGCTTAATCACACCCTTAGTAGCGGACAGTTTCTCATGTTTTATAAACTTACATCTCACTTGTGTGGGACTGGAGTAAAGCGCAATAATTATTTTGTTGGTAGATTTTGCAATGGAAAAAAAACTCTCAAATGGCGTAACCGGGGTACGGTTGGTTGGTTGGTTGGTTGGTTGGGTTGGTTTAACGCCCAACAGCAGCACTATATAGGCTATATTGTGGACGGGCCCCAAGACGGACGTATGACAATTTTATGTGCTGCACACACGAGACAGGACGGGGATACCATGACTCTCGTCTCAACCGGTCACATTATACTGACACCGACCCAACCAGAGTAGGGAACGCAACAGCTATGATTCGAACTCGGGACCTTTTGCGTCGGAAGTCGATGTTCTACACCGGGGTACGGTTACCACAGGGCCTCCAAAAAAGATCTTATGATGGACACACTGGTGTATTCCTTTCTACTTGACAATTGAGTTTTTTTTCTCATACAAAGCATACTGATGTGAGTGTGTGTGTTAATACCATCACTCAAGTTGCACAGGGCGGTTGCGTTCCCTACTGGTTGGGTCGGTGTCAGTATAATGTGACCGGCTGAGACAGGAGTCATGGTATCCCCGCCCTGTCTCGTGTGTGGCAGCACATAAAATTGTCAGACGTCCGTCTTGGGGCCCGTCCACAATATAGCCTATATAGTGCTGATGTGGACGTTAAAACCAACTCAACTCAACTCTGTTAACCTTAACTGAATTTGAAGCCTGATTACTCTGTTCTTCCCTCTTAGACTTTACTTCAGAAAACCCCAGTGGCTGAGGGTCAAAGCAGCTGTTTGGGGCTGAAGTCCCAGGCCCCATGCCAGACGACGCCCCTGATATCTATAGATCTCTAGATCTCCCAGTCTCCCTTAGCTCCCCTTATTTCTGTTCCTAATTCTCTCCCTTCCCGTCTCTTGTAGTCGCCAGCCTAGTTTAGATTTTAGTGTTAATTTGATTTATCGCGTTTCTTTGACGAGACGTCTTTATGACCTTTTAAACTTTGCAACTAAATTGAGCGTTTGATCAATGAGCCAACGTTTCTGTATGACTGCCTTTTGATGCCTAGATCTATCTTAAAGGAATAGAACCTACTACAAGCCTTGTGTAACAGCTCGGCAGCGCCATTATGGTAGACCATTAAATAGCACTGCATAAATCATTCAATGAACTTTGGACACAGCAATCAGCCTATATTTCTGTAGTTCTAGGCTGAGGATTCGAACTCGGGACCTTTTGCGTCGGAAGCCGATGTTCCACCCCTGGGCCACCGCCCCCCCCTGCTTTAACAGAAACCTTTTTTTTTTTAAATTGTTGTGATTACCTAACCTTCGTTGGTTAGTCATAGGATTTGTAGAGGTGTAAGGTTGATTTACACATGTTCAACTAAAACAAGGTTTCTAGAGATCACAAGCTGAGTAAGCCTGCTGCCTCGCCATCCTGGGTGTGTTGGATACAGTGAATGAATATTGTCGCCAGCTCAGAATACTGCCTGATGTGATCACAAGGTTGCCCACTATGAAAGTGTGACCAATAGCAGAGTTAAATGACGCCATCGAATTCTAATGGAATGAATGAGCTTTCTTTACTTAGTACCGATAATAGCGGAACATCCTTCACAAGATATATTTTTCAATCAATCAATAAACCAATCAATCAATCAATCAATCAATCAATCAATCTATCTATCTATATATCTATCTATCTATCTATCTATCTATCTATCTATCTATCTATCTATCTATCTAT
>RQTK01000781.1:130827-148327 GCA_003991915.1 Elysia chlorotica | reverse complement strand
AAATGTGTGTTTTCGCTTTCGATAAGCGTTCCCCAGTAACTAATACAGATGATTACGCCGGCAGCCATATTAATTACGTGCATTAGGCGTTCATTAGCACTAACATGCCAAGATGGCGCCAGATATTTGCCCCCGATTCCAGTCCCGCCAATAAATAAATTTCACTCGAATAACTTTCCGCGCCAATGTTAATTACTGCTAATAGCGACTTCTCCCTATAAGATCTAGATCTAGATTCTGGATACGGCATTGCGCACCAAAATGCGAAGTCTAGTTAACCTTGTTCTTAATTAATTAAAAACTATAGAGAGTGTTTGTTACATGTATAATTATCATCGCTGGTAGGCATCCAAGTGCATGGATTGTGGCCAAAGCAGTGTTAATGTGTACAGGTTATATAGTCTTTAACTCTATATCCTGTGTTAATGTGTACAGGTTATATTGAGTCTTTAACTCTATATCCTGTGTGTAATGTATGAATACTTGTGTGTAATGCAACATAACAAACCAAACATTTTGTGCATACTGCAGTATTAGCCCTACATCTTGTATCGGTTTTATCGCAGTGGTTACAAACTTGACTTGGCGTTGATATTAGATTTTCGTAACAGCTTACTTCTCAGCTTGATTTAGAATCTTGTTGGATACAAAACCAGGTTTTCCCTATCAGCCAAAAGTTGAAATTCCCAAAACTTGGTCGTCCTTTCGTGAAATTCATGACTCTCTCTCTCTCTCTCTCTCTCTCTCTCTCTCTCTCTCTCTCTCTCTCTCTCTCTCTCTTTCTCTCTCTCTCTCTCAGTTCGAACCAAGAATACAAGAAAAAAAAACCTGTAACTATTATCATCTTATAACAAGAACGTAGTTTTCTGTAAGTGACGCGATATTTTTAGCGTGTATTCAGTGAACGGTACCTCCGTATAGTGCCGAGTACAGTGTATTTAGAATTTAGAATCTAGACCTGTAAATAGGATTATCCTAGAGCACAATGCTGTCCAGTATGTGATTGTAGCATGCCACACATTGTTTAAATAATTAGTCCACGATTTAGCATACGATGTGTCTCACATTATTCTCGCTCTGTAGAATCTGAGATAAACTTTAACTTGGCAACTATCCAACTCGAATACGATCTAAGTAAGTACTTGTTTTTCAATTGCTATCTTCACAATTATTTTCATTCCGCTTCAATATAATCTCTCATAACGTAAAAAGTTGACGCTAAAAACATGTCCCTAAACTGAACTTCTGTCTTTGATAACTGTTGATACCTCCAGGCTTTTACGATAGGAATCGAGAGTTGAGATGAGATATCCCTACGGAAGTGGATAATAATCAAAGAAAGGCAAGAGGAAATGACAGTTTCTTGAAGAGAAACTCTTTGGTCGGAGAAAGCGGAGCTCTTTCCTAGTTCTAATGTCTCCAGGTTTCCAGAAGGTTCTGTAAGGCGACGGGAGCCCACAGATACCCGGGACTTGGCCAGTCACATTAGACTGACATTAACACATGCAGTGAAAAAACGCGGCCGCCAGAGTGGGCATGATCTTCGATTCACAAACTTAACGTGAAGGTGTGACCATACACCACTATAACATTCTCGCTTTGCTCCGATCTCATCTAACATTTTCTGCGTGCAGCTCAAAATTGGAACTTTGGAAACGTGAAACCAATCTAATATGATCTATGGCTCTTCTATACGCCATCTTGGAGGTGCAGAGAGCCTAGGTATGATCTTCGATTCACAAACTTAACGTTAACATGTGGCCAAACAATACTCGCTTTGGCCCAATCTCAGCTAACATTTTCTGCGTGCAGCTCAAAATTAGAACTTTGGAAACGTGAAACCAATCTAATATGATCTATGGCTCCTCCATACGCCATCTTGGAGGTGAAGAGCCTGGGGAGCTGGCTGTCCAAGAACCGATCCATCATTCCTGAGGCTACTACAAGGTCAGGACTCACCCCTCGACTGGGGCCCCGCCTCCAGGCTCACTGGAAATAAGTTCTTGGAGCGATAGGAACTTCTTCAAACAAGTCTAAAGTTGGAAATAATGGCCAATTTTGGCCAACTCTTCAACCGGAAGTGCTTTTGACTGACGAGTAAAGAGTCTTAGATCCCCTATCTTGTTGGTATCCCAGTCCTTTGATTTTATGGTATTTTTTCGGTGATCTAGGGAGAGATCAGTTCAAAGAGTTCCCAGTGATTGAAGTTCTAGCTCACAAAGAGAACATAACAAGTGAGGCTATCTGCCTGCTTCCGTGAACTCAAACTTTTGTTCATCGACAGGGGAAGACAATCGATGCCTAGCGTGGATAGAGTTAACGCCCTTGACTGTCAAGGAATATCGATCTTGATTAGCTCCCTTGACCTATCACCGACTCTTGTTTTCTCTCCTTTTGAACCACCCGGCTTTCATCTTGATCAAACCTTTATCTCTCTCTCTCTCTCCCTCTATCTATCTCCTCTCTCTCCCTCTATCTATCTCCTCTCTCTCTATCTCTCTGTTTCCCTCTCGCTTTCTTTCCTTCTTTCTCTTTAACTCCCTCTCGCTCTTTCAGTAGCCTTCTTTTCTCTTTCGCCCTCTGCTTGTCTCTGTCTTCATTTCTCTCTTTCTCTCAATCTTTCCCTCTCATTGTCTCTGTTTTTCTCTCTCGTTCTTTCTGTCTTTCATTCCATGTCTATCTTTCTCATGCTTTCTCCTTCTCCACCCTCCCCTCTATTCATTTTCTCTCTCTCTCTCTCTCTCTCTCTCTCTCTCTCTCTCTCTTTCTCTTTCTTTTTTCAGTCTCCCACCCCCTCCACCTCCCCCTGTGTATACTTCCCCACCAGAATATCAAGACTGCAGTTTTCACATTTCATAACGCGTGGCCAAAAAAATGCTCTCTGAACGAGACTTTCTTCACGAGTTGCGGTCCTGCCATAGTGATCCTGGCCCGAGCGCTGCATCCTCCAGCAAGTTCAACTCTACTCTGGCACTAAAACCGCCCTACGTTGAATCTGATGACGTTCGGGTCGTTGAGTAGCCCAGTCGTCAGAGCGCACGGCCTGTAAATAGGAGCCTAGAGTTCAAACTAGGATTAGGCCGCCTTATTACCTACTAGATGGGTAAGTCTCATTGCAGTGAAACCAGTTAAGAAAGATTTCTGGTTTCCTTGCTTTTGAGCCGTCCACGAGATAGCCTAGTTGCTAACGATGGACGTTGAGAATTAATGCATTGGATGTTCTGGATGTATTCCTGCTGTCGATGATCCTTTCATCAACGCTTGTTTTGTTTTGTTTTCTTACCGCCGGTGGCAACGACTCCATAAAGAGCGTCTCTTTTTCAGGTCAATTTGTTGAATATAATTCATGTAGACTCGGACACACTATCTTGTCAACATTAAAAAAATAATCAATACTAGAAACCTTTTGCAGAACTGCAAGAATTTAACTTTTTTAATCAACACCCTATATGAGGCTTAAGAATACAACTCAATAACGTCTATATCTAAACAAATACTTGACAATATATCTATATCTATATCTATGACCGATCGCAACAATAACAACCTAACAGCGTTCGTTGCGGCAAGATGCTACAACACGATCAGAAGTATAATTATTCCTGTTTCTAAAAAAAAAAACAACATCAACCACTCAGCCCCTCTACAGCGCTCTGCTCTTTTATAAACAAGGTACAGATATGTAGAGCTTTAGGTTTTTCTACCTCATCCGAGAACACTGGAGAAACATATCAGGCCTCTAGTTTATATTCATTAACACTCCTCACCCCCGCTATCCAAAGCCTGAACCGACGGCCATCAGTTTTATCCTCGAACTTTCCAGAATCCGAGCCCGTCGGCAACAACAGTGAATGTGGTGAAGACCACTCACCCGGTCCATGCTACCATAGTAGGTGTACAAGGCTGCTGTTGTAACTGATGTATAGCCCATACTGGTTGTATACTCGTGACTGTTGTTGATTGTTGATATAATCGTACCTCAAGGTTACCTTCTGGTCATCATCATCTGCTTCATTAAGATAAACACGATTTGAATAACACCCATGAAGTCTATTGTAGACAATAAAACAGCTACACATAAGGCAACGAGAAAAAACAGCAACAAAAAAGTAACAACAACAATAGCAACAATAACCATGACCGCAAATCTGAATTAGTGAGAATTTAGACCAAAAATCTCCCATGTAGAACATCGTAAATTTGTAAAGTTCCACATTTCAAAGTTTTAAGGCAGTGAATACAGAAACTGTTAAAAAATCCACCATGCTCTACAATACAATACTCAAGGTCTTTTTGTGAGCTCGGTCCATTCTCTTGTGGCTTATTATACTTGCACTTTTCATAACATCTTTTACAAATGAGTCTCTTGATCACGGAACCGTTCCAAGCACTGAAGCAATAGTTCGCTCCCTTTTAAAGAAAAACAACCTTGAAAAATCTACTTAAACTATAGACCACTTTCGAACCTTCCTTTTCTATCAAAGATCTTGGAAAAGATAGTTTTAAACCAAATAGTGAACCATCTCAGTGATAAAAACACAAAAGTAAGCGAAGTACCGACATTTCTCTGTTCAAAGTTAATTCTAACATTTTATGCTGCGCAGATCAGGGCGAAACTACCATTGACTCTGCTACATCTTTCAGCAGCATTGCATACTATTGATCAGCGCATTTTACTTGGTCGTTCCCGTATTTACTTTGGAAACGGCGGTGTAGTTCTCAAGTGATTCCACTCCTACATTTCAGATAGACAGCAAGTTGTGATAACCAGAGACAAACTTTCCACTTCGATCGGTGCTCGGCCCGGTTCCGTTTCAGTGTACATGCAATCTTTAACAAAGGTTTTTTATGGAACATGGACATCTCCATCTTTATGCTTATGACTCACAGATTTATAATTTTTTTAATAAGCCATATTAAATCTATTGTAGATTTCTTAAAATTAATACTCGTGTTACTCATGTATCTTATAAACATCTCTATATCTCTACAATATTTGTGTTACTTATGTATCTTATAAACATCTCTATATCTCTACAATACTTGTGTTACTTATGTATCTTAAAAACATCTCTATATCTTTACAATATTTGTGTTACTCATGTATCTTATAAACATCTCTATATCTCTACAATATTTGTGTTACTCATGTATCTTATAAACATCTCTATATCTCTACAATACTTGTGTTACTCATGTATCTTCTTTGATGTCGTTTAATATGTTAAAGCTCAATGAAGGAAAAAAAAGAACATCATGGTCATTGGAACACTAAACCAATTGAATAAATTGGATTATCTAAGATTAAAATCAGTAACCAAGAGATAACGCTATCTAAGTGCATACGAAACCTAGGTGTCTAGGTGGATTCTTTCCCTATCAAAGTGTTCAACTATGGAATGAATTACCAGACAATATTCTAAACATTATACTCTTATTTCAAGTAAAATTTTACGTCTACACTTCCATCTGAAGCGGTGCCTTTTTATTTCTCATGATAATCAATGACGCACATGTAATTCTACATTAATTGTTTTATTAGTTTCTTAAGAGCTGTTTATCGCTGTAATTGTTTCATATCTCTCTCTCTCTCTCTCTCTCTCTCTCTCTCTCTCTCTCTCTCTCTCTCTCTCTCTCTCTCTCTCTCTCTCTCTCTCTCTCTCTCTCTCTCTCTCTCTCTCTCTTTCTCTCTCTCTTTTACTCTCTCTCTCTCTCTCTCTCTCTCTCTCTCTCTCTCTCTCTCTCTCTCTCTCTCTCTCACTCTCATCACCGCGCTGCCTCCACCCAGAGACATCCTTTTGTGTAGGGATGAGCAACACAAATATTGGCACAGGCGCCGCCTTGTCTCCAGCTATGGTTCCTTGCTGTTTTTGTCTCCGACTGTTTGCTCTATAGATCTAGAGATTATTGCTCACACAGACAAAACCTCACTTCTGTCATTAATTTTTCAGTTTGACGCAATACAGACGTTGACGTATATTGATAAAAAGGGATAATAAAGTGGCTTTCTTCAGTGGAGGGGCCCCGGGGAGCCTCTAGCAGGCTACCTTTTTCCTAATAGTTGGGTTGTTTATAAATAGTTTGGTGGACTAAACCAGTTTTGTTGGTATGCCCGGTCTGTCTCTCAGTGTGGCGATACCTACACATTGTCAGACGTCAGTCTAGAGACCGTCGCCTTATAGGATTATTTCCTCATGTAAAGTTCTTAACCTAAAGGAGATATATTTTCTCTCCGATGTAACATTGCTTTGAGTCGCCGCATACACTAAAAGAATCTTTCCACGGAAACTTAAATAGGAGTAGAGGTTTGGGGAGGGGGGGGGAAGCTTTGGGGAAAGGGGGGGGGGGGGTTTATAATGTTCCTCCGTAGATGGTGATAGAGACGGTCTTAGAAGAGTTGTAAGCTTACTGCGAATTCATACTTACGACCTAAATCTACCAGACGTAATTATTATTAGTTTATCTGTTTGGCTAGTTCTAGCGTTCCTTCAATTTATTTAACTAAAACATTGAGTGCAGTATCGGCCTACACCAATAATACCCTACTCTACGAACATGTCTTGAACATGTCTGTTTTCCAATGGTTTGTGAGTTTCTGCGGAGAAACAGTCAGGGTCTACCTACAAACACTCTTGGGGTGGCACCAATAATGATAGGATATTTGCGTGTTTGACTTCGGATAACATTAATTTGTTTTTCATTCAGCTCTCTCTCCCTCTCTCTATTTATTAATCTATTTATATGTCTCTGTATCTACCGATCTATATATCTATCTATCTATCTATCTATCTATTTATACACCGATCTATCTATCTATCTATCTATCTATCTATCTATCTATCTATCTATCTATCTATCTATCTATCATCTATCTATTTATCTATCTATCTATCTATATTATCTATCTATCTATCCATCTATCTATCTATATCTCTATCTTTCTATCTATCTTTCTATCTATCTATCTATCTTTCTATCTATCTATCTACCTATCTATCTATCTATCCATTCATTTATCTATCTATCCATCTATCTATCTATCTATCTATCTATCTATCTATCTATCTATCTATCTATCTATCTATCTATCTATCTTTCTATATATCTTCTATATAAATATCTCTGTCTACTTTATCCAATTTTACTAGTTGTTTGGTGAAAGGTTTCATCTAATCGAAAATCTGTCCGATCTGTTTTGGTGCCGCCCTAAATCTTAGCTCCCCGATTTCAAAAGGCTTCACGAAAACAAAACCAAAAAGACGACACAAGATAAATCTAGGACAATGACCTGCTGACGTCAAATGAGATTTGTTCGACACGTGCTTAATACCAGTTGACACTGGCGAGGAAAAACAAGATTAAATACAAAAGGTTTTGTTTCCCATCTTTGCAAAGACTCATCAACGTGCATGTCAATGTGATTCACTGCTCTGGCTGGGATGTTTTTTTTTGTTTGTTTTTTAAACTGAAACCAATGTTTGCTTTAAATGTAACAGTGAGCTATGCTTATGTTTATAAAGCGCAGGGGTGGGACGGTTTAATAATTGGGTTTAGTGGGTTCACTAAAAAAACGCGTATCCCCTGATGAGCATTTTGAACTTCTTCTTCTGTGTACCAGATCTGTCTTAGACATTGGCGATCATGGTCCTCCATTTCTTTCTGTTATCAGTGATCTTGTTGAGATTATTGGTAGGGATTTCTTTCCTCGTTGTGTACCGTTTCACATTGCACGGACCATCTAGTTCCAGACAATGATTTGAGTGTAGGGCCATCGATATATTTTACAAACAATCCCCATTGATGTATGGGGCTTGAAAGGAAGGTGTACATTGCTTGGAAGAATTCGAATAATGATGCTGCGTCTTCGCAACATTCAGCAGCACAAACACCACCCAGATTTAGAGAATGAGCCGAGCAGGGGACAAAGGAAGCCTTGAGAGTTATCTCCTCGATACGGACTTGTACACCACTGAGGCGCTCCGCCATTACACTGCACTGTGGCATTATCCTAGCTTTGACCACCACAGTGTCGAAGGTCCAGTCCAAAGTTCTCCAAAGCAGTCAACATTTCTGACGTGACAGACGCTACATTGTGTGCTTCTATTGTGGTGAAGGTTATAAATCTTTTTACATGAAGACCATCTTTATAGACGTAGCGAAAACTGAGTGTCTTCAATTCATTCAAAAAAACATAAAATTTTTTTTTATAAAGATTTGAATATCTGGGATGGATTCGAACCGCCGCCTTGTCGACACTCGGGAGCCCTTGACCTTGGCACCCTGATATAACATGACTTATTATACCAATAGACCACTGCGCCGCTTGAACCTAAACTTACATCTAATTTACACATCTCGCTAGCAGTATTGTGTTGTTGGCATAAGGAATAGAAAGGCAGCTCAAACAATAGTTTTCTTTTAAGTCTGAATGCAGGCATCTAAGTTGGACAAAGCTTTTGTTAATACCAACATGGTAACCGGCTTTGTTGGTCCCCACTCCCTGTGCTCTGATCTGCGTGTGTGTGTGTGTGTGTGTAGGTGTGTGTGTGGATGGCTCTGTGATGAACTCAGAGCCAATATCTACGAGTAGCCTGCAAAGTGGCTTTACCGTTGCCACGGCAACGCTCCCGTCACTGTCAACACGCTACAGGCTTCCTGTACAGAGGCTTCTGGGACTGAAATCGTCTCTGGGTCCCGGAGAAGTCAGCAGCCCTGAGGGCAAAGCATGGAGTTGATGTCACCCTCCGTACACCTTCTCTCTATCTGGCCTCTTTACTGCATCTTCTCTATATCTATTCTATTCTATTATATTACTCTCTCTCTCCCTCCTCTCTCTCTCTCTCTCTCTCTCTCTCTCTTCTTCTTTCTCTCTCTCTCTCTCTCTCTCTCTCTCTCTCTCTCTCTTTCCTTCAACTCTCTCTCTCTCTCTCTCTCTCTCTCTCTCTGCCAATCTCTTCCGTTTTCTCTCCTCTCTCTTTCTTAGTCCTTTTTCTGATTCAATTAGAGCTTGTATTGTTGCATTGTCTGCGTATTAAATTATTACAGCTATTTGTGTATTATAGTGAACAGAGTCGGGGAGAGTACTGATAATTGTGGGGCCCCTGTGTGTGTCGTGATGGTGTTCGATATATGGATATTACCATTATTTTTCATAAAGACATATTGGGTATGCACATATCTTTTCTTGTAGAGAAATGTCTGGGAAATGTTCCCTTTAAATGAGCGTCACTGGCATGCACAATTCTCAGAATCACTTCGTTTCGTTTTGTATATGGAGGTACGTTTGTTTGTTTATCCTGTTTTAGAATCATCTGTCCTGTGTTTTTGGTAGAATATCATTGACTTAATTTTGCGTCCTGACAGAGATGTACCGTCCTTTAGCAGGTGCTTCGCTGAAGTTGGTAACTTTGCACCGGAAGTCACGTGATTGCGTTGTTGCTACCCAGCCGTGCATCCGTACAGAGCAAACTGTCCGTTCCGAACCAGTGCTCTCTCCACATTTTTAAAAATCAATATCATTGTCTCGCGCGCAATTTTATTTATCTTCATCTTCTAATTATGATCAGACTAAGAATATAATAATTAGTATTATTCCTTTATTCCCTTTAAATGTTCGGAAAAGATTGTTCCAATTTAATTTTTTTTTAAATGTGTGGGTGCGTTGGTGTAGGTGTGAAATAGAGAGAAAGGGGAAGAGAGAGAGAGAGAGAGAGAGAGAGAGAGAGTGACAGACAGACAGACAAACAAACAGTCACACAGACAGTCAAACAGAGAGGGGGCAGAGAGAAGGGGAGGAGAAGAAAAGAGAAGTCGATATCCTGTGGTTGCGAATGTGTCTTTTCGTAATGAGACGTCAGTCTTGGGGCCCGTCACAATGAAGCCTAAATAGTTCTGACGTTAGACGTTAAACCAAATCTGCTCTTTTCGTACGAGTTCCATTGAAAGGAATTTTACCACGCCAGCACGACGGGGGTGAATGTTGTGATACGTCATATTGTCGATGTTGTAACTGGGCTCATGTAATGCGATTGCATGAAGGGTTATATAAAGCCAAAAATGCACTCGAAAATTAATTCCAGATTAGATAACTAGTCTATAAAGCCCGCAGTTCCCAAAAAGCTTATAATATAAGCAACCCTGGTCCACGGAACGACACAAACACACTGGTGATTGGGATAGTCAATCCAATAGATTGGGATAGTCAATCCAATAGATTGGGATAGTCAATCCAATAGATTGGGATAGTCAATCCAATAGATTGGGATAGTCAATCCAAAAGATTGGGATAGTCAATCCAATAGATTGGGATAGACAATCCAATAGATTGGGATAGTAGGTTCAATAGATTGGGATAGTGAATCCAATAGATTGAGATAGCCAATCCAATTGATTGGGATAGTCAATCCAATAGATTGGGATAGTAGGTCCAATAGATTGGGATAGTCAATCCAATAGATTGGGATAGTGAGTTCAATAGATTGGGATAGTCAATCCAATAGATTGGGATAGTCAATCCAATAGATTGGGATAGTGAATCCAATAGATTGGGATAGTCAATCCAATAGATTGGAATAGTGAGTCCAATAGATTGGGATAGTCGATCCAATAGATTGGGATAGTGAGTCAAATAGATTGGGATAGTCGATTCAATAGATTGGGAGAGTCAATCCAACAGCTTGGGATAGTGAGTCCAATAGATTGGGATAGTGAATCCAATAGATTGGGATAGTCGATTCAATAGATTGGGAGAGTCAATCCAATAGCTTGGGATAGTGAGTCCAATAGATTGGGATAGTGAATCCAATAGATTGGGATAGTGAGTCCAATAGATTGGGATAGTGAGTCCAATAGAT
Organism: Elysia chlorotica; assembly: GCA_003991915.1. Classification (NCBI taxonomy): domain Eukaryota; kingdom Metazoa; phylum Mollusca; class Gastropoda; family Plakobranchidae; genus Elysia; species Elysia chlorotica. Next base: position 137,474 of record RQTK01000781.1, on the reverse strand, counting down.
TGGGATAGTCAATCCAATAGATGTCAATCAGTGCTTTCTGTGGTTCTCAATGTTCGACCACCGTTACTCCCAACACTGAACTTTGACTCGCTTAGTCTACAAAAAAACTTTTTTTTAAATATTGGAAAAGCATACTTACTAGATCTCTGTTTTTCTACAAAATGACACACCTACCGAAATGCTCGTTACTATTAACTCAACTGTAGACACAGTGGGAAGAAATAAAATGTCGGAGTTCAGTAGTTTTATGGAGTAAAACTAAGAGCAAGCCACAGAGGTCTTCCCTACAATATTTTCGAGGTTTTTTCTGACCCCAAAGAGTTCCAAATAAAGTTATGACGTGGCGTTGTTTTGGTAGATAGCGTTGTATGTCTTTCTTGGTTGTGAGTTGAAAGTTCCATACTTTCGTTTACGATGTGGACTCTATTTGCAATGTTGCCTGTTTCGGTTTGCTAAGGCCTGGAGGGAAATCGTTTGATAATGTTCAGGTTGTCGGTATAGATCTAAATAGCGTTTAAGACTTTAATAGCATAGAAAAACTGTATCTTACATGAGAGCGGTAGGGATGGAGATAGACAGAAAGGGATGGAAAACTAGAGAGGTTGAGAAAGCAGCAGTAGACACACTACAACTTTCCCCCTAGAGCGAGAGAGAGAGGGAAAGAGATAAGAGGTTGTGAGAGCGAGAGAGAGAGGGAAAGAGTTAAGAGGTTGTGAGAGCGAGAGATAGAGCGAAAGAGAGAGAGGGAGAAAGTAACGAGATAATAGGTTGAAAGAAAGAGGGAGCAAGATAAATAGCGAGAGAAATAGAGATGGAGAGAGAGAGAAAGAGAAAGAGAAAGAGAGGTAGAGAGAAATAGAGAGAAAGAAAGAGAGAGAGAGAGAGAAAGAGAGATAGAGAAAGAGAGATAGAGAGAGAGATAGAGAAAGAGAGATAGAGAGAGAGTAAAAACGAGAGAGAGAGAGAGAGAGAGACAGACAGAGAGAGAGAGAGAGCGAGAGGGAGAGAGATGCTGTTGTTATGAAGTGTCCGGCCCATACTCCTGGTCGTGCGTGGTCAGGTTCTATCCCCTCGCCTGCTCACGCTAATTGAACTGTTGAGAGAGTTGTCCCCTGCACTCTGATCGAAAACCCCACGGCGCTGGGTCCCTAGAAGTGATCAGTCCAGACCAGGCCCACACACCAAGTCTGGGAATCTGATCAGCTTACCGAACATAACGGTCTGATTAGAGCATCTCGGCTGTGAATACTTTTTTCGATTGTTTCATTCAGAGTTGAGTTTGTTTTTACGGCATATCAGCTCAGTAACAGCTACGTTGAAGTCTTTAATTTAAAGAATAAATGACATCAATCTTATTGGTTCATAACACGTGAAGGATCGATAGATCCATATGAAACAATGGATATCGATCTATTTGACATGCGGCCTGATCTGTGACCCGTCACGCCAGGTCTTAGAGGAAAAAGAGACAGATAGATAGGCAGACAGATAGTTAGATAGACAGACACAGAGACAGAGATAGGGAGAATTACATACAAAGGGTGAATGAAAGAGATAAAGCGAAGAGAGGTAGTTCCTAAGTTAATGAAAGAGATGAAGAGAAGAAGTACAAAACAATCAACCTGATGATTTGCTCTTATTTTATTATATTGCAAGTAGATTGTGCGGTTTCTTTTTGTGCAGCGTCAGAACCCATAGCTAAGGAAATTGAGGATAATACCAGAATGTTCGAAACATGTGCGCTATTTATGTTATGTTTAACTGACGGTCGATCCTCTGTTGATATGTTATGTTTAACTGACGGTCGACCCTATGTTAATATGTTATGTTTCACTGACGATCGCTACTCTGTTGATATGTTATGTTTAACTGACGGTCGCTACTCTGTTGATATGTTATGTTTAACTGACGGTCGACCCTATGTTAATATGTTATGTTTAACTGACGGTCGACCCTATGTTAATATGTTATGTTTAACTGACGATCGACCCTATGTCTATGTTATGTTTAACTGACGGTCGACCCTCTGTTTATGTTATGTTTAACTGACGGTCGATCCTCTGTTAATATGTTATGTTTAACTGCCGATCGGCCCTCTGTTAATATGTTATGTTTCACTGACGATCGGCCCTCTGTTAATATGTTATGTTTAACTGACGGTCGCTACTCTGTTGATATGTTATGTTTAACTGCCATTGAAGAAATTGCTCAATATTTTGTACTTATGAAGATTCTGATTCAACCATGACTTATCATAGTACGATACAAACGTATTCCATCTTGTTGGGCTATTGTTAGTATACTGAGCTTCGACCACACAGGTTTACGTCCAAGTTGGACTTTCATATTCATATGTGTAGAGTTTACAAAAGTTCTACATTGATAAATATCCATCCAAGAATCACCAAACGCTATAACTATAATTTAGTAAAAGGTTTGCAAGTCAGTAGGCATTCTTGACCAGCAAATATCTATGGGGTTTTTCTCTCTCGAAGAAAACAATGATATAAAAGCTGACTTGCAGTGCTATGAAACATTATTACGCTACTAATAAAAGTTGGTTGACAGTGTTATAGGAAACGTACAGGTTATGGGATGGTTTGTTCTTGTCAAAGATAGAGAGACACCCAGACAAAGAGAAAAGCTAGATAGCCACATATGGATAGTAATTGAAAACAAACTTTACTCTTATATTTCACGTTCTATTTACTGTTTTATGGATGTAAATATACTATTTAAACTGGAAAAAAACATCACCATCATGACCTAAATGGCCAATATCAGATCTAGTCAAAGAAAATACGTGAAAACTTCAAACTTAAATTAAGAGCCAGCGAGTAACAATGGAACGGAAAGAATTAAAAAAATACAATTTGGATCGCGTGTTTAAGCAAGACAAGAGACAAAATCATCATGAAGACAAACATAATTATTCTGTTCAAAACACTGAACAATACAACAGACAGAGTAAAAGACAAGACAAGGACTTCTGGCCACAGAGAGAGGCCTACAAATGAGCAGCATTAGCATCGTTATTGCGAAAGTTGTTGAACCACGCGATACGTGCGGCAAGCAAATAATGAAACCCAACAGCATTGCAAGCTTGCCTGGGGCTGCAGGAAGGTAGGAATTCCATCTTCGGTTCTTAAAACTGTTTTTATTAAAAGTGTTAAAAATGTGGCAAAACGTGTGAGCGATATTATCATGGCCTCGAACTACAGCTCATATTACACATCTTAGAGTACGTAAATATTTTCTGTACTATATTATACAAACACGTAAAAACCCCTTTGGCAGTCAGGCTACGCTCTCATCTAATAGTTAAAGAGAATTTATCTGCTTAATTTCCATGTGTGTTTCCTGAAGAATCAATACGGGGATGGGATCACCGGCTAACATTCGTATCTCTGGCCTTTTTCTCGACAGCCAAGAGCACTATCTAGCGCATTGCCCATGTTGAATTCACACTGTTTATGAAACAGTTAGATCTACATGCAAACTGGGGATTAGAGTGCAAGCACTGTGTTCAAATAGTACACAAGTGGGCATAGTTTGTAGTGGTTGTCAGCTCTGCACTAGTGCCACCCATGACGGCCTTTGTTTGAGGACAGCAGTGAGCCACCGTCTGGGCGTCACCCGACCACACTAGGACCTGCGCCAGCTGCGCCTTCTGTTTGGGAGGTTGGCGGTTTGATTCTCGTTTGGACCGGCGTGTTCCCTTCTTGTAGGATTGTGTGCCATTTCATTTTTATCGGCTATCCCCACTCTGGTCTGTGTGTCGTCACGTACAGTTGGTACATGTTCCAGACGTTTGTCTGGGACCCTGCCCGTGATACGGTCTAGCTGCTGATCATAGACGATTAGATAAAAAAAAACACCTCCTAAATAGGACCAAAATGCAGCACGCTTCCACGTCTCTATCTATTACCCTATTATTGTATTTTTCTTTTAATTTCTTTATCTGTTTTTTTCACCCCACCATTCTTTTTTCTATATCTCTCTATTTTCCTCTCTCTCTCCCCATCTCTCTCACTCTTTTTATGTCTCTCTTCCTCCCTCCGTCTCTGTGTTTCTCTCTCACACCCTCTCTCTCTATTCATGCAAACTGGGCATTAGAGCGCAAGCATTGTGTTCAAATAATGACACAAGTGGGCATAGTTTGTATTGTTTGACAGCTCTGCATCAGTGCCACCCATGACGGCCTTTGTTTGAGGACATCAGTGAGCCACCGCCTGGGCTTCAGCCGACCACACTAGGACCTGCGCCAGCTGCGCCTTCTGTTTGGGAGGTTGGCGGTTCGATTCTCGTTTGTACAAGCTTGTTCCCTACTTGTAGGATTCTGTGCCATTTCATTTGAGCGACTATCCCCACTCTGGTCTGTGTGTCGTCACGTACAGTTGGTACATGCTCCAGACGTTTGTCTGGGACCCTGCCCGGGATACGGCCTACCTGCTGACCTTAGACAATTAGATAAAAAAACATCCTAACTAGGGCCAAAATGCAGCGCGCTTCCGTACCTCTATCTATTACCCTATTATTGTATTTATCTTTAAAATTTCTCTATCTGTTTTTTCAACACATTCTGTTTTCTATATCTCTCTATTTTCGTCTCTCTCTCTCTCTCTCTCTCTCTCTCTCTCTCTCTCTCTCTCTCTCTCTCTCTCTCTCTCTCTCTCTCTCTCTCTCTCTCTCTCTCTCTCTCTCTCTCTCTCTCTCTCTCTCTCTCTCTCTCTCTCTCTCTCTCTCTCTGCCAGATATAAGCCCGCGTCTCCTTGCCTAGTCGATCAGTGATGTTTGAGCACTAATTCTTGTAAGACAAGAGACCCGCTGATCACTCGCCCTCCAATCTTCATACAATTTCCCTCTACTTCCTTGTTCACCCCCATTTTTCCCCTCTCATCCTCTCGTCTGCTACTCATCTTTTCACACTCCCCGTCCCCTCCCACCCAATCTCTTCACATCTTTCTTTCTTCTCTCCTCCCGATATTATTCCACTCTCCTCTCCTCTTCTCTGCTCCAACCTCTCAACTCTTCTCTCCGACATTCAATCTCCCCTTTTCTCCTTCTGATCTCTTACCTCATCTCTCCTCTTGTCTCTTAAACCCCCTCTCCTGTAATCCCTTTTTATCCTCCCCAATTGTTACTCATCACCTTCTGACAAGCACACCTGTACCCCCCCCCTCCATTCCTCCCCTCGCCTGTCCACACGTACACACACACAGTCCTCCAGGTCTGGATGCCCTACTTTGATGATGATTGGAAGAGGAAAAAGAAAAAAACATGGTTTTTATCCAAGACAAAAGCCATTGCGTCATCGAATGTTGACAGTATCGATCTTGTCTGTGGCGCTGTTAGCCAAGACGTAGATCTAGACCTGGGCCCAGCCTCGCTCTTGGTGTTCTGACGCAGGGATGCTGCCCTATATAGAAACCACTTGTCCTGGTCTTAAGCAGCGTCGCTTCACGTTTCTACCAGAAAACACGATTCAGGATTTCCCTGGAAAAGTTAGGTAAACATTGGTCCACAAATTGTTGCTGGCGTTTGGATAATATTTGTTAGTGAGCGCTTTTCTAAAAACAATTATTGCCTGTCAAAGATGTTTTCTCATTATTCAATAGCGGTTTTACTGGCACATGGTTGGGTAACTTGTAATCTTGGGGGGTGGAGAGAGAGAGAGAGAGAGAGAGAGAGAGAGAGAGAGAGAGAGAGAGAGAGAGAGAGAGAGAGAGAGAGAGGGAATAAGGGAGAGGCAGGCAAACAAAACCGACAGAAAGAGAAAGAGAGGGGGAGAAAGAGGGGGATAAATTGAGATAGAATAGAATGGGAGATATAGACGAGAGCAGATGTGTATTTTAATCCCATTTCCCGGCTTGCGAAGAAAATACGGAACAATAATTATAGAAGACATAGAAAGTATTACATTTGAATCAATATTTTGAACACAGTAAGATATAAAAACTAAGGCTGTTCATTGACAGGTATTATTATGTTGATTACTTAACGTACAACGTCAGAAACTAGACTTCCTTGAGGTTGGATTTTTAAGACAGTTTTACATGTTGCCACAGAGAACTAGTATATAGGCTGCTATATTCTATTACTTGTTAAAAATCTGATTTAAATCCATGGATACATTAAAATTAAGCCGTTGCGTCATCGAATGTTGACAGTATCGATCTTGTCTCTGGCGCTGTTAGCCAAGAGTAGATCTAGACCTAGGCCCAGCCTATATACCATAAGTATGCAACCTCTATTCGTGTGTTAGTGAGCACCAATCCTCTTTGTATTAATTATGTTACTAGTTATCATTGGCCGTAGTTTGAGCTTTCTTTTTTTAACTAATTTACGCCTTTCAAATCGATTTTTATAATTGTGTTTTTCTTTTTACGTAATAACCATGGCAAAATCGCTGTAATTATATCAGGTTTATCAAAATAGTGTTATCCTATACGCAGCTACTGTCCAATATTATATTTTACAAATGTGTATATGTTATTAAGTAAATGCCGTTGTCATTTTTTTTTTAGATTAAGGATGTGCCATTATTATTAGCCTTATTATTATCATCGTCATCATCATCATCATCATCATCATCATCATCATCATCATCATCATCATCATCATCATCATCATCATCATCATCATCA
>RQTK01000781.1:77997-130473 GCA_003991915.1 Elysia chlorotica | reverse complement strand
ATTATTATTATTATTATTATTATTATTATTATTATTATTATTATTATTATTATTATTATTATTATTACTGTTATTGTTATTATTATTTATATCTAAAGCGGTGTGAGTACTAGTATGACCTGATAGAATGATGCATGTTTTGGTTTTAAACGTGTACATGGAAAAACTAGTTGTTTTTTTACGGTGAATTTTACCCTTATCCACGGTGGGTTAAGGACAGTGCAGTTTCCTCTGGGTTATGTCAAGCCTAGAGACTGTCCAGGTAGCAGCATAACTCCGACCCCGTCAGGCCAGTGAGTAATCAGGTGGTGGTTACCGGGTGCACCTGTCTACAAAAAGGCGGTGCTCAGCTTAGAACATCTTCAGTACCCGGCCAAGAACAGGGTTCGCACGGGGTCCCAGGAAACGGAACTATAAACACAAGCAACGAGAACTGGTTCCAACCGGAAGTGGAAGTGAGCAGAAGCAGGCAAGCTTTGAACTTAACATGCGCACATCTTAAGGCAGCCGCACTCCTTGTCCCAACCTTTCATTCTGTGTTTCGTATTAATTTGATAACAAAACAAGAAATTTGCATATGACATACTAGTTTTCTGCAGCTTCTTGTACGGTTGTTTGTCATAGTCCTGACAAGTTTAACATCTCGCATAGTCGGAGCATGTAAGAAGTGCCATAAAAGAGAGAGAGAGAGAGAGAGAGAGAGAGAGAGAGAGACGGACAGAGACAGAGACAGAGAAAGACAGAGAGGCAGAGAGACAGGGAGAGACAAAGAGACAGATAGAGAAACAGAGAGACAGAGAGGGAGAGAGAAAGAAATAGAGAGAGAGTCAGAAAGAGAGATAGAAAGAGAGAGAAAGAGAGAGAGAGATGGACAGAGACATTGACAGAGACAGAGAAAGACAGAGAGACAGAGTGACAGGGAGAGATAAAGAGACAGAGAGAGAAACAGAGAGACAGAGAGGGAGAGAGAAAGAGAGAGTCAGAGAGAGAGAGAAAGAGTCAGAAAGAGAGAGAGAGAGAGATAGAGAGAAGAGTTAGGGAAGTAGCAATATATAGATATATTATCCGCATCCCTCACCGTAAAACCATTCACATGCCGAGACTGAAACAGGTAATGAACCCTCTATGTTTGCTTTTAGAATAAGGCAGGAGCACCAGCCTAGACTTGAACTTTCAACGTCCTAATCTTCTGTCGAAATCTCTACCGACTTCTATAACTTATAAGTGTGTCGCATCTGATATTAACTTCTGATCTATGTGTCACACTGCCTAGTTATCAAATACCATTAAAAACAAATGGCAACATTATTATACATGTATTTATGGAGAGGAGAACCAGTACATCTAGATCATAAATTAGGGAGGCGTTTCAAATTAAGAAAACGCCATAATGCAAGCTGACAATACAATGTTACATGGCCAATTATTGCAAAAATCCTTACCTGATCAATAAATCTAAGCAAAACAAAACAAAAACAAAAAAGTAGGCAATGGTCTTCGCAACAACTGACAAACCATCAGATTGCCTCTCTGTAGTTTGATTCTTCTTCACTTAGTAATCCTAAAAGTGATGTGTTATCATCAAATTTGAATAAATGAGTATCACTTTGTTAGTAGTTGCACAATCATTAATGTATATGGTAAATTATGCAGGTGATAAAACAGTAGGTTAGGACATGAATGATCTTAGCAATCAGATTTATGTTGAATATTATCTTTTTTAATTTAGATATCACCAGGTGTGGTTGCATGGTATTTGAAAGCTGATGAAAAATCTAAAAACAATATTCTACAACATCTTTTAGGAACATCAGATGTTTTTAAACGTGGTTTTTCCATCTATAAGCGAACTGCATAGACTCTCGAAAAGCAGAGAAGCACATCTAAAACACGTAGACAATTATACTTTCTAAACCGTCTGTGACCAACTAGGTTAAGGCAACAGGTCTAAGATCATTCAATTCTTTTATGGTCCATTTTTAGGCACAAGAATTATTTCAGTTGTTTGCCAAATACGTGGCAAGTTTTTTTTTAAATGTGTTAATTGAGCCGAGCTGCATAGAGCAACATTTAAAAACCAAACCCATCAAACCATCAGCCGGTCTGATTTTCTTTCTCTCACACTCTTAAAAACTGAGGCAGCATCATGCTCTCTCACAACATGCTCCCCATGAGACTCTGACCCTTTCCTTATCATTCTCTTCCATACGCTGTTCTGTTTCTTTTGTAAAATCATTGTTATCAAATCTAGGGTAAAAAAATAGTTTAACTTACATTTGTATTTCCATAATCGAAGAAGAAAAGAGGTGGAGATAAATTGGCTAATATATGCCAAGGGAAAGAACACACGATTGAAAGAAACAAATAGAAATGTAATTACTTCTCTTTATTAGTAGCCACGAATCCACGCAGTCTTTGGGGACAGTTTTTTTAACTGCAGCTACGCTTCCGTTTTTCAAAGACCGTAGAACACTTCCTGTTAAACCCTTATTAAAAAAACGTTTCTTGACCTTTTCACAGCGGACCATATATTTTTACGCGGACACCGGCTCGGGTAACGCCCGCTTTCATCAGTAAACATTGTTAGAAACACCACGAGTCAAACACATTTTGAAGTGTACAACTACCCATAAATCATGTTATTCTTCAATAGAGAAAATATTTAAAGCCAATAAATAACCAATAACAAGGACAATATGACAACTTTTTTAGGATTTTGATTCTATTAGGCATATCATTTGTTTTAAGACTAGACTCTAGATTCTAGGTCTAATCTAGATTGTATTAACTATGTAAAGCACATAGCACCGAAATATGTTAAACTCCGTATTTCCTTGATTTAGACGTAGATCTAGAGTCTAGGTACGGTATATCTGGTTCCCATTTCACTTCTGATCATGATGATCATCATGGGTTGTGATCATCATTCCCTGTCACTACCACTTTAAATGAGAGAGAGAGAGAGAGAGAGAGAGAGAGAGAGAGGGAGAGGGAGAGAGAGAAAGCGAGAGGGAGAGAGATTGATATTTTGTTTAAACCAAGTACAAGCACATTACCAATCACACATTTTGTTAGCTTGACAGCTCTTTTATATCGCCACCACTGCTTGATAATCCTCACGCATTTACATGTATTTAAGAACAGTGTTTGCCATTGCTTGGTATAGGAACAGTTTTCATAACCACACAGAAAAATTATACCTAGCAGTTGTTCCTTGAATCAATAGAAGCAAAACAGGTTTCAAGATTTTAAAAAAATTATATACATGTTTTTTTGTTTTGTTTTTTTTGTTTTTGTTGTTTTTTTTTGTTTGTAAGTTGATCTTATGGTTTTTTAGTTGTTCCTTGAATCAAAATAAGCAAAACAGGTTTCAAGATTTAAAAAATTATTATATATACATTAATTTTTGTTTGTTCTTGTTTTTGTTTTTTTAAATGGGTCTTACTCTTGCCGGTCTCATGGTTTTTTTTTACGAGTTAGGCTACATGATTTGGTGGATTTGGCATGTCAGACAAAGTTAGGGTAGCTGAATTTCTGTGTGAACGACAATGAGTTGTTGCATAGGTGAACTGGCTGTTTTCAATTATTTAAACGGGAAACGTAATGAGCGGTGAAGTTGCTGAGGAGTTCTTTTAGCAGGGTCTTACAGGAGGGCCAACCGATGTGAGTTTATGGGCCATCGCTCGCAACTACAACACATAAAAGACTCAGGAAAACTTGCATTTATCTTTAAAAACAAAAAGCAACAATAAAAAAACAATAACAAAAATATTTTAAAAACCATATGCGACACTTCACATTACATAATGAACAGGGCCCACACATTTTTTCTCTCTTTTTTGTTGTTTTTGTTAGTTATGGCTTATTACTATAAAGTTTCATTTAAAAAATCAAATGTAAAGTAGATATTGGTTCACGTTTGTTTTTGTTTTCTGTTGTGTATGTATTTACCTCATTGTCATAGCCCGGTAAGCCAGGCATTTATGTCTACACAGATTTTACCGTCACAAGCCTAAAATGATTCTAATCTATTTTATTATAGCTACTAGAAATCACAAAACAATACATAAATAATTATAGAAACAGATAAAGAGGTTGATTTTTTCGTTGAATCCCAACTGGACTTTTAAACCTGGATATATATAGAAATGTCTCGATCTATACATGCAGCCTAATAATCTATTGTTTCTAAGTTTGAATCTAAAATAGACAGATCTATAAATTAGATCTTTAAGTTGACTTAGTGATTTTTTTTCTGCGTGTGTAGTTCCTAGAAAAATCTAATAGAAGACAAAGATGCTAGCTTAGATTCAAACCACAGACTTACTATAGCACTAACTGATTGAGCTACCAATATAGTGTTATCTTGGTCAAAGAAAGTAAAGCTCTTTTCTTGAGTTTTACATTCACTGTATTTGGTCTCAAGGAAAACCCTATGCGGTGATGGAAACCTACACTGGAATTTGGCCGTCACATTTTACTGTAGGGAAAGATCATGGCAGACACCGCGGAGATCAAACCCCAAAACTGCTGGTTGCAAACAACATGCTTTACACTAGGACCAACTCATCAACTCTCTCATACGGTGTGTGATAAGGGTTTTGAAGTATACCAACATTTCCGGGTAGTTGAATATCAAAGTATTGTGGTGCTTTGAAATTCAAGCCTTTAGTCTGATCTCAGCTTTAACCCCACAGGCATGGAGCTGGTATGGCCGTCCAAGCGGAGGGTACCGGGCATGTTGATCCAGCTTTTCTTCTCGGCCGGAGTGGTCAGGCTGGCGGTTGGTTGGTTGGTTGGGTTGGTTTAACGTCCAACAGCAGCACTATATAGGATATATTGTGGACGGCCCCAAGACGGACGTCTGACAATTTTATGTGCTGCCACACACGAGACAGGGCGGGGATACCATGACTCCTGTCTCAGCCGGTCACATTATACTGACACCGACCCAACCAGTAGGGAACTCAACAGCCAGGATTCGAACTCGAGACCTTTTGCGTCGGAAGCCGATGTTCTACCCTTGGACCACCGTGCCCCCCAGGTCGGGCTGGCGTGGCTGGCGTGCGTGCTCTGAGACTGGCAGCAGCTCCAGATGGTCATCACGGTGTCTCCGGCGTTCTTCTCCCTGGCCTGGAGGTGAGGGCACGCTGCTCCACATTCACACTGTGCAAGAGGCAGGTTTTCATTACAGGCCACAGCTGGCTATAACATTTTTTTGCGATGTAGTCTGATCATAAAACTACACGACCTAAGAGAGATAACAACCAAAAAGTTATGTGATGTACCATAGCTTTTATCAGTTACTCCCCTTTGTCTACCAGCGTGTTATGTCATGTAATCCAGAGAGGTCGGTTTGACAAGGCGCGGGCAACAGTGATGACAGCAGCGAAGGTCAACGGCAAGACTGTCCCGGAAGCCGTCCTTAGCGCAGTGATGCGGAGCTTCAAGACTGTCCCGGAAGCCGTCCTTAGCGCAGTGATGCCTGCCGGGAGATTCAAGACTGTCCCGGAAGCCGTCCTTAGCGCAGTGATGCGGAGCTTCAAGACTGTCCCGGAAGTCGTCCTTAGCACAGTGATGCCTGCCGGGAGCTTCTCTCAGCTCGACCTGACACAGGCGGCTGGAGAGGACGACAGCGATGGCTTGGACCAGGTGTCAGGCGGTGAAAGTCCAGGGACGAACAGGCTGGTTGATCTATTCGCAAGCAGAAAACTCTGTGTCAGGACGTGTGTACTGTTCTTCAACTGGTATGTTAGTCTTGGGGTTTGCCATTTTGTCTCAAGGCAGCCCGCATTATAGCCTAGTTGCCAGTGATTGATCAATAAAGCCAAAGCAAATTTTTGCTAGAAAATACAGCAGCAGTCTTTGAATCACGAGAATAAGGACATTTTAGCTTCATCCCTGAATCTTCACGCTGGCAAATCCAGAGAGGTCGGTTTGACAAGGCGCGGGCAACAGTGATGACAGCATGATTTCATGTCTTACAAACCACATACAACTTAACATCAATTGCTATCCCTACAAAATATGCACAACGCACATAGATAATGAAGAAAGGAACCTATATCATCTTGTTGAATTAAGGACAGTACAAAAATCACATGATACTTTTTTTTATTGGTCATCTCCCTCGAATTTTACTTTTGTTTCACATTATAGCCCACATTCTAGCCGCGTTGCTGGTGATTGACCAATACATAATACAGATAGTTCAGTTTGAAGTGCTCTCCACTAATAAGCGGGAGAATAATGGTTCGAATAATAGTGTAGGTATAGGGTGGCCTTGTGTGCAATGAGCATTGTTATGGAAACCTAAGGACGGTGAAACTAGTCAAACATTCTCTTTTTTTTTCACAAAAAAGTTTCGCTCTGAAAGCTTAGAAAAGTACTTTCCGCCTCAGGCTATGCAATACAAAATAGTGAAAGGTGCTTCTCTTCTGTCTGTGTCGGCAGGACTGTTGTCAGCCTGACATACTATGGTTTGACCTTTAACACCGGCAAGCTCGGGGCGCGCTTGATACTCCTCAACTTCTTGCTGGCAGGACTGTTGGAGCTCCCGGTCCATACCACTGCGATACTCACCATTGACAGGTAGATTCTCTCTGTTAATAAGGGCAGGTCTGTACACAACATACACAATCAAGGGTAATAGTTCGCCTGGTCCACCTCTGGATTTGGCAAAAACGCTTCCAGATTTATACAACTCTGGCCCAGATACAAAATAAACCAACTATTTTTAATGAATATGAATTTGTTTTCATTTAAATATAAATTATTGCTCGTGTACGCTACATTCTCTCTCTGTCTCTCTGTTTGTCGGTCTGTCTGTATGTATGTCTGTCTGTCACTCTCTGTCTGTCTGTCTCTCTCTCATGATAAATTTTTTCATACTACTTCAACTTAGCTTTACTGCTGGAATATCCACCATGCCATCTCTATATCATGAGCTGACAATCTACACTGGTCGCTCAGATTTGCTATGACTTTTTAGTAGTAACCACTTTGCACGCAATCCTTCCTGGTGTTTATTTGTTTAAATCGTAACAATGTCTGATATTCATTGAAGGACCAATAATCGGTTTGTTTTATTTTGTCAGTGTCTGTGATTCTTTAGGCAACGATGTAAATCCTCTAGAAACCATTTCGACTTTATCTGTGCCAGATGAACATTAATTGTTTTACAAACTGGAATTTTCACTCCAGCCCTAACCCCAAATTTTTTACGCCCTGCCCAGTATCTCTGTGTAAGCAGTAACAATATCGTTACTTCTCTCAATTTGTTTTATCTGTACCCAGCAATAGATCCAACGCGGTGTTTAAATACTTTTTATATTAAAAATTATTGTACACGTACTTTATATTGTTTACAATATTTGAAAAAAAAGTCCAGCACTTCCAAAGGATCTGATATCTCTAACGGGTGTTTCACGAAATAATTAAGCCTGTTGAATCACCCCCGTTATCAATGTGTTTAAACCTCCAGTCTATATTATTCGAAGACCCTGCCCCATAGCCATCGTCCCTAAAGTCAAATTAAAATCCTGCAGGAAGCTGTTAGTTTCCTGTTGCACATCAAAGGTCTGGAATAAACTGTTCAAATTTCTTCAAGGCGCAATAACATTCCAGGAGCAGCTAAGAACAACTCATCAGTTTACATTGTCAGCACAGTGCTTTTGATAATTATCCTCTATGCTTTAGAGATCCAGCCACCCATTATGTATGATGTATAATGCATACCAGTACTTGTACAAGAAACGAATATTTTAATAAAACATTTTATACTTGCAAATGTTTACAACAGCTGATTGTAATTGTTTTTACACACTGCTAGTCGGCTTATTTGATATACGTGTACATATCAAAAGTTTATACAATTTTGTTGTTATAGGATGTTACATGTATATGCTTGTCTTTGTAAATTGCTCTTATCCTGGAATAGACTGCTTAAATGCCTGAGGTATTATTTTTTATATCATATTATTCAGTTTAACATTTTTCGCTAAGTACTATTACTATTACGTTTGTCCATCTCTTCATTTATTTCCATGCATATATGGCACAGAATTGGAAAAAAATACCTCTCCAAAATGTATCCGACATAAGTAATTGGTCAAATGTTATTTGTGGTCTTGTGAAACACTTAGAGCACTAGCTACATTCGCTGGCGGTGGTAAAAGAGAGCTTGGTTGACTGGTGTGGAACTGTAAATGGTGACACATTATCCATCCACATATTGATCGAGATGATGGTTTGAAGGAGCGGTAAATATAACGTACGGTGTGTCCGACAGTTCTCACATCACAGAACTAGATTTGAGCGTAGTAAATTCAGTATTAGCAAAGTTGATTTATAGAGTGAATTACTGAACCAGTTGAGTAAAGTAAGAAAAAAAAGTACTCAAGTGCCTCAAAAAGTACTCAAGTGCCTTTTTACATTGTACAGTATACTTATTTTAATTATTTACCGTACTAAAGAGGCACCGACTTTCCCAATGTCTTACAATGTATTAATCTTTGTTTCAATCTACTGGTCTATTGGAAGCCGTAGATCATTTACTAACAATGTCAATTAATTATTGGGCTAGTTTTGTAACAGATTAAACCCTGGTATAATTTTTGATACCCAGAAATCGACTGGCCGAGCAGGTACATGGACATTGTAAATTTCGCCAGGAACTTTCGGAGCATTGACCATTTTATTGACTTAGTGAATTGTCTTGACTAAACAGCATGATTGAATTGATGCATGACAGGCAGAGGTTTTAAAACCACATGGTAGCTGTAGGCCTATTATTCTACAAATAAAATTGTTTATAAAAGACAAGTTCTTGCAAAGTCTTTCTTTCATGAAACATGTACATATTACTATAATGATTTATTATTTGGCAGGGTGTGAATCTTACTCGGATCATCAAGAACAGTTAACTTCACCATTAAAAAATCTTAAAGTCTTGTTGAACATAAAATGTCCCCTATTATCTCTGGTTTTATATCCTTGTATCCCTGCGTCTCTACAGTCCGGCTAAGAGTTGAACCTCTGATCTCCAGCTAGCCACTGTGTAATACTACTGACGAAGCAAGCAAACTGGCGCACCATACTGCCTATATGGATTACAGAAAAGATCTACTACTAGGATGCGAGATTCCTTTCTCAATACAATATTGAGCATACAAAAAATTACTGGTCATCATAAGGAAACCCACCAGTATGACTACTACAAGCGCAGATGCTCAAGCCCAATGGAACTGGTTTCATACAAAATATATTCTCTTAGGAAGAATAGTCAAGATCTCAGTAGTGTAAAATATATATCAGAGAATCCCTCCCATATTCGACAATATGAAAAAGGAGCCCACTATTATAAGACTTTCTTAAATATTTAGTGCGACTGTCCTTGTTTCCTCTCAGTAAACAATTTATTATGATCTACTGGTAAATATCTTTGCAAACATAAAAAGAAAACAAAAGTGATAGACATTAACAAGAAGTCAAGAAATGTCAATAACGTTTTGTTTATTACATTACGCTTAATCTATTACACACTGTACATGTTGAAGAATTGAGGTGTTGCTGGTGATATTGATAGAACACAGCATCGTCACAGTCAGGCCTGGTGGGCCTGCTCTCAGTACAATAAGGTGTGATAACTGATGGAGGCTGAGTGAGTGAGTGATGGAGGGTAGGAGAGACATACTTTCTAACATGAACTGTACATTCATAAACAAAAAGAGGTAGATTAATTTGGTCTTTTCAAAAGCGATAAGTTTCAAAGTAGTTGAGAGTGGTAGAGAATTAATTTCACCTTTGCCAAATAACTTACATGTTAAACTACAAGATTTATTTTTTTGTTCATGTAGGTCCATAGATTACAATCATTGTTTCAGTGTTAACTACTGAGATATTACTTTGTCCTTTTTTTTATAGTAAAAAATAATAATAATAATAATAATAATAATAATAATAATAATAATAATAATAATAATAATAATACACATAATGATATATGTAATAGTTATCATTAAAAATGTTTAATTTTGACACATCGTCAATGGAGAAGCTAAACTGGAGGATCTAGCAAAGAAACTCTGTTGATTGTTACAAAGACAGTGTTCTAAATGAGGATATCTGAAACACAAAGGAAATCAAATTGTCTTCTGAAGATATATAGAAAAAATTGCAAAATGAAGTATCACAGTTTGACACCAAAACAAACACAGAATCTGACAAACTTTCTAATGGCGAATAAAATCACAGTCTACTGGTAGAAAATTAAAAAAATTACAATGTAAAACTGAAGTGTCTTCTCATGGTACGTGTATATGACTAAATTTTAGCATCACCATTTCACAAATTTATTTGAAATAAAGGTAGCAATTGTGTTATTCTCAATTTATGGCAAGACATTCTTTACGTATCTCAAACATCATGATGGAGACGTCAGAGGACTTTGTAGGGCAGTGTTGCGGACTGCTAATTGCTTTTTGTAAACATGCCCTTAACTGCAGTCTACTTGGGGAGTGAAATAATGATCTCTGTTAAAGAGTTACTAGCTATGTCTCTTCGAAAATCATTACACCCATTTGGAAACTAAGATTATTTACAACGCGCCAGGTGTGGTTTAAAACTATTGAAAACACTGAAGCATTTACAACAAATTGCCCTTTTTAAATATTTCACTGGTGACACAATTCGTTCTTCTTATAACGTAATTGCATATGTGATACAGAAGCCAAAACGTAGTTAAAAATAAGACTTCTTGTTCAGTTAGGCCTACATTTTATCTTTAAAATCATGTTTTTGGAACCGTATTCAGAGTTGATTCAACTTAAGTTTAATTCAAACTGATTTATTGTACTATAGCGCCCACTTTAAACCTCATCCTACAAAAATAGAAAAATGTGGCTCATACAGACGTTATTAATGAGATAGATCTAGCTGATAGACCTACTGTGTCTATAAACAAGTATTCTATATCAGTCAATAAAGAAAATAAAAGGTGACTAAACATTTCACTTCCAGCCTGTCCAAAACAGGAAGCTCCGCATTCTCAAGAGAATTAGCAATTCCAACGTTTCTTAAAACACTCCCTAAAGTTTTGACACTGGTTTTCATTTTTCTTGTATCACACTGATATAGTAGGCCTACAGAGACACTTTTCCAGGAGATAAGAACAGGGACTGTACACTTGTATACAAACCAACATGGCCTTGCAGAAGTGCAAGAATGGCATAAAGAGAATCAATGTTGACTTTAAAAAGTAGTATTACATGAAAAGAAGTTAGCTCTGAGCACATGAGGTAGCAATGTAAAATTGGTTCGGGCCATGGAAAAAACTTTTATAGGGTTTACAAAAGGGAAATTTTCCCTGCCAACTAATACAATACATTATATACTGCATGAAAACTACAAACTACAAATGCTACAAATTTCTAGCAATGACAGTGAGAGAAATATCACATGGTTGAGACATTTTTTAGTTGGATCAATAATGACTGGTTCAAAATCAACTGTGTACAACCTATTTGTTAAAAGAGATGATACATTTTGTGAATTATTGTTTGTTGAAAACATATATGCACCTGGATATTTTATCTACCGGTATGTGTTTTTACTGATGTTTTGAAGTAACTAGATACAATTACCGAACTAACACAGTTTTGAAATTAACTGATTGTTAGTTTAAGTCAACCATATGTTAAAGCTTTGCACTAAACCTGAGTTCCAAGTCTGACCGATCTCACAACCACTAAGTTGAGTTTTTAGTTACGAGGATATCGAGGCATGAAGTTTCTCTTGAACAAAAATGCAATAATAATTAAAACCAAGATTGCTTTGACAAAGTGACGTCTGAAATTTTAGTTACTCCCTACACATGGCTCTAATAATAAACATAATAACATGATTAAGTAAATTACACTAGATTCAACAGGGAAACAAGATCGTCATCATGAGGTAGAAAGAAATAATAACAATAAAAAGCATTGGGTAATTATAACCACACAGACTCACAGTCTCACTAAAACTGGTTCAAAGCAAGAAAGTAAATGACATATACAACAACTTCAGCGGTTCAATAACAGCAACAACAATAATCTAAATATATAATACACCTTATCATATAACAAAGGCATTAAGAAAAGCAACAACAAGCATGGTGGAGCAACAGCTACGGTGAAAATTATTCCAATCTAACACACTAAAAGCAAGTTACAAACAAAACTTTTTGGACTGGGATAAAGCAGTTATTCTCACTTTTGGATTTCATGTCTTTGATCTGGGCAACAAATGTAGGCCTATTTTTTGCCGGTGTGCCTGATATGCAGCTCTTTTCACTTTCTCTTGGTTTTACTACTAGTTGAAAAAAAAGCAATGAAAAAAATCTGTTCATAAGTGCTATAAGAAGGTAGTAACTGTCCATGTACTTTTTTTAAACATCTCCAAAATATCTGCTCTTTGACTGTGCCTCACGTCCTACATCTCTAGAATTATCCTTTAATTCCACTGTATAAAAATCGTCCTTGTGTTTTCAATTGTTTCTCAATGTTGAAAATGACAAGTGATATGAGCTGTCCCCTATTTACAACAGCCATTGTGAAAGGTATTAGTGGTCTACCTACTACCAGCATTGATAAAGGTCTTAGTTCCATTGTGTTCATTGTGCAGGACAGGCAGGCATGTCAAGCATGCGTAAAATCGATCACATCAGTAATAAATATTTACAAATACTTGTACATTCACAATCAACATAGTTATTGTCTCTACATCATCAAGCTCTTGCCACAGAAATCACAATGGCAGTAAAGTGTCAATGTGCCATGGATTTTTCTGGTGGACTTCAAATCTAGTAGCGGCACTTGGTTATATACTCTCATCAACTCAAGTAAAGAATATGATACACGAAAACACAGAGATGACAGTTTTGAAAGTTTCAAGTTCCACGGCGCTGAATGCACGGAGTCACTGAGGAAAGATTCTCCGCATGTTCCTCAAGTAATTTTCCTTTTCACAGTAGTCAAGATTAAATGTTTATACAAATGTATTTAAGTTATAAACAATCCATTTGAGTCTATAGTAAATAGTTTTAGCTAGGTAAAGTGTGTGTTAGAAGCGTGTACCAACAATTGTGAAGAAAGTATCCAGGGCAGGGTGAACGAATGAGGATTTCTTGAGACTAATAAGGTGCACTAACAACATCCGAGAATCTCATAGCAGAATTGAATAAAGCCTGGCATACTCGGGGAGTCACACGAGAATACAACCAAAACCTTTTTCTTTTCTTACACCGAAAGTTTTGTAGTCAGGAATCCTTTGATTCAGATGGTTTGGGCTATGTTCCAGGTGGGTGTTTTTCCACACTCCCCGCATAACATTGTTCAGACTGAGCCATGGATGGTTGTAGCCCTCTGGGACAGCTGGCAGGCGCTGGCGGGTGCTGGCGTGAGGCCATTTGACCAAATGTTCAGTAGCCGCAGAGATTGACATTATTCATTTTGGCCGGGTCGATCCCCATGACGGTGGCCAGCGAGCGCAGGAAGTAGCGGCTGACCTTGTTGAGCGTCTCCCACCGGCACTTCGGGCACGAGCAGTTACAGTGTGGCCAGGGGCAAAGGTCAATCAGATGACTGCGGCATTTCTTGTTGGTCGCACGCGATAAGCGACGAGACTTAGAACTTTTCCCTAGGATGAGAAACAAATAAAAATACTGACTTTGAAATGGAATATAATGGAATATAAACAGCAAAAGATTTAAGTCACTGTTAAATTTTTGGCTTAAGTAGACGCTGGTCAAAGTAAATTAGTATTCTGTGTACCTGTTCAGCACTATTTTAAATTTGTAGGAATAATATATAAATGGCAGAGACTTTTTTGGTACAATATTATTAATTTAATTTTCTAATAACTTTTAGAAAACACTTACTTTTCTTTTCTCTGTTTTTTCTTCTTTTCATTCCTTTATTCTTCCTTCTTTTCCTTCCTCTCTTTCGTTTTTTGCGAGAGTTTGGAGGAGAGTCGGCGAGTGGTGTGTTGCTATTTTTAGAAAATATTGAGCCTATGCTGGAAATAAAAGAAACACATTTTCATGTACATCATGTGACATTGAAAGGCAGCTCATTGCATTGCATGTACAGGTATTTGACATGGACTTTTCCTAATTGTAATAATATACATTGCGGGATTATAATCATCAATAATTATTCATCATTTAATAAGATTGTAATTGTGACAAAACTCTGTGGCTGTAGGAGCATTGTTTTGCAGACAGAGCAAGACAAACAACAGTGTAGTAGGCCTATTAGCGTTAGTGTATTGTGAGCCTGGAGTTGGCTGCCACAGTCCAGACTTAGTGACTGCCAGACCTGAGACAATATTGGTACCGTAACGCACAGGCATGTGACAACAGGCGAGTAACTGGTGTTGTAGCACCAAGCCAGCCAACTTACAGCTTAGTTCCCTGCGTGCCGAGACAGTTCAGATACATGTGTTATATTGCGAGTACATTTATACCCAACAAGGACCCACAGTGAATTCTTCAGAATTGTACAGCAATAGACACATTACCATTATACATAAATATCCAGTATTTGGCCTGCACTAATTTAGAAGTAGAGTATAGCAAATTAGATTACCATATATCTGATAGTTTTCTTCTATCTGAGCTCCAGTGGGTTTTGTGGTAAATATGAAAGAGTTTACCTTAGACACATATAATAACTAGCGAGCAACTTGATGTGGATAGTTTTATACGAAATAAGTATTAATGTTAAATGTAAATTGGATTAAATACAGTCACCTTAAATCAGCTTTGAGGTTTAACTTTTTTTTCTTCCTACTAATCAAATTTCTAGTTTAATAAGCTTCACTTGAACCAGAATTTATTCTTTCATTGTCTGATGCTATGTAATTTTTAAATTATGATACCCCAGAGAAACCTATGATATGCCAAACTAAGAAAGAGCGTGTAGTTCATGGAGTATTCCCAATATCTCCAGCACCACATGTAGGCCTATAGTCATTGTTGTGGCCAGCATAGCATCCTACCTCGGTTGCTGGCAGGAGGAGAGAGAATTGTGCCGCGTCTCCCAGCAGTAGATGGACTCAGCGAGGGATGTCCCTTCGATCCTGACATTGTGCCACTCTCTGAGGAATATTTATGTAACCATGTTTTTCTTTATTTATGTTCGTTTTTGTTTTTTGTTTTTTTTAATTTCAATGCTATCTGAATGATTAATGTGTAAAAAAGCAAGTAGACAAACAAAGTAGGGAAATATGAAACATATAATGTTGTGTAGTCTTCCAGGATTACGGCGCCAGTCAAAAAAAATCTTCATAATACATGTATATCTTAACTTAAAAAAGTAACTTTAAAAAAAAAGAGAAAAAGATACAGAATTCAGACAAATCTTACAACAATTGGAACTTACGGTTTATTCAGGATTTCATGCGAGACGCAGCCTGGTGCAAATACAGCCCTGACAGAGAAATGACGTATAACTTTAGTACAGTATTTAGTTAATGTGGAGAGGGACTGTCTAAATCTTATCTGATTGAATGGTAAATATTTGTAAAGAAGTTCTTGTATTGTGTATAGCAAGTGGCGAAATATTCTGTCATTTTAATTAAAGGTCATAAAATCAACAATACACTTGATGGTTATGTGGTTTGGTGTTGCCACCTATTTTTATGTTTCATTTCATATAAAATCGACTATTTCCTAGTGACTAAGTACAGGCCAAAAGAATATGAAAGTGTTTTTGATTATGTAACAGTCAAGTGATACGCGAAGGGCGCTCTAAATATCTTGGTTTTTAGCATCTTTTTTGCTAACATAAACCTACCGGTCTGAAAAGTGTATAATAATATAGATAATGCATATCATTCAGCTGCTCACAAAAAGTAACTTATAAATCAATAGTAATTTTTCAAAATCCATTGTAATAAAAACATACATATAAAACACCAGCCAAAGCACATGGACAGGGGAACCTAGGAGACGTTAAACCCGGAGAGGGAGAGAATCCTCCCTCTATAGAGAGCACATGGACTCACGAGACGTTGCTGAGCGTGTCCTTGACCTGCTGTCCCAGGTCCAGCAGGTAGCGCCACTGGTCTGAGCTGAGGTCCCCGCGGGGCCAGGTGTGGCGCTCCTCCAGCACGTTGCTCACCTGGACCTGGGCCGCGTCGTACAGGTTCTGGATGATGTACACCGGTGCTGGGGGCGGGGCGGAACAATCGGTTTTAAGTTATTTGTACAGTAAACAGTTTTATTAAACTTGAGGCTACGTTGACAAGGTTCATCTACAATTTCTTCGCTTTTGAGAAAAATGCAATTAAAACGGGCTGCCAATTTCAACAATTATTATTTTAGTGATTCTTCTCTTCAGATAAAATCTGAGCATGCTGTCATAACTATTTTGTACTAAAAACCTTTTCAATGTGACCTCAGACTGCCCTCACCCTGACTTCAGAACTTAGGAGCCTCCCCATTCTAACCATTCTATGCTGAGTTGACATTAGGACCCTGAAATACTTTTGCTCATGCCAGAGTAGCCCAATGCCCTAACCACTGTACCCACTGCACCCCCTCGCTGATGAAATCAGGTCAATAGTATTCATATAACTGTGTGTGTGCGTTTTGGAAACCAATGATCGGTTGTAACTTATCTGAAAGGATCAGTATCCTTATGAAGCTAGGACAATATAATCCTTCTACACAGAATAGGGAATCTGGTTCCCAAATATTTCAACTGTTCTAACATTATAACTAACCATCAGACAAGACTACACAAGTTCTGTCCTCTCCAGTCAGTACATGTGTCATCCATTACAAGATTAGACAAGATAAGATAAGATAATTCATACTTTGTTAGCCCCTTTGTTGGGAAAGTGTGTGCACCCATGTAGGCAACAATCACTTCATAAAGAACATCATGAATAAACTAGTAAACTATGTATCAAATAAGCATTTTCTAATGATCTTTACAACAAGGTGTTCTGTTACAGTCTGCAAAGAGACTGAAATACCTAATTTGAAATACAAGTTGCAGGTTATGTATGTGAAAAAAAATACTAAAGGAAAAAAAGAACAACAAGCGACTATCAATAATCATAGAAAATAGTTTAACCATAAAAGTTTCACCATTTAAAAGAAGAATAAATAGTTTGAAGTAGGCGATACACTTTTTTTTTAATTTTAGAAAAGACTTTTTTTTTACTTTTTATTGAGGGGAACACTCTGCGACCGAAGTAACATCTCCAGATTTCCTGAGGGTGAGCATCCACACACTCTTTGGGCAGACGAGGGTTCCATACTCTGGCAGAAGCAACACAGCAAAAGACGCGAGGCAATAAAATAGAACCTAGCTACACCATGGAAACGTGAGTCCAACAAGCACATTGGAAACCATGTGAAATTAAAAACTAAATAAGCATCTGAACTGTATGCTTTTAAAGTTTGTTTTCTTTTTATATTTTGAAAGATTGTTGTATTTATCTCTTGTTCTAAGTTGAGCTGAGTTGATTTAACATCCAACTCAGCACTATAGAGACTATATTGTAGATAGGCTGAAGACTGTCGTCTGACAATTTTAAGTGCTGCCACACACAGACAGGACAGGGATACCATGACTCCTGTATCAGATTGTCACATTAAACTGACACCAACCCAACCAATAAGGGTCCAAATCGCTAGGGCTCGAACCAAAGATCACCTGAGTCAGAAGTCGTTGTTCTACCCTACCCTGAAATACTTTTCCTCATGCCAGGGTAGCCCAACGCCCTAACCACTGCACCCCCTCGCTGATGAAATCAGGTCAATAGTATTTATATAACTCTGTGTGTGTTTGGGAGACCAATGATCGGTTTTAAGTTATTTGTACGGTACAATATCTTTGTGAAGCTAGGATAACATAATCCCTCTATACAGAATAAGGATCTGGTCCCCAAGTATTCTAATGTTATAACTAACCATCAGACAAGACTACACAAGTTCTATCCTCTCCAGTCAGTACATGGGTCATCCATTACAAGAATAAACAAGATAAGATAAGATAATTCATACTTAGTTGGGAAAGTTTTCATGCTAAGAGTGTGGTACATCCATGTAGGCACAGTATACTTCACAAAGAACATCATAAACAAACTTGTAAACTACCTATCAAAGAAGCATTTTCTAATGATCTTTACAACAAGGTGTTCTGTTACAGTCTGCAAAAAGACTGAAACACCTAATTTGAAATACAAGTTGCAGGTTATGTATGTGAAAAAATACAAAATTCTAAAGGAAAAAAGAACAACAAGTGACTATCAATAATCGCAGAAAATAGGTTACCCATAAAAGTTTCACCATTTAAAAAAAATATAGTTTGAAGTAGGCAATACACTTATTTTAAAAATTTTAGAAAAGACTTTTTTTTTACTTTTTATTGAGGGGAACACTCTGCGGCCGAAGTAACATCTCCAGATCTCCTGAGGGTGAGCATCCACACACTCTTTGGGCAGGCGAGGGTTCCATACTCTGGCAGAAGCAACACAACAAAAGACGCGATGCAATAAAATAGAGCTTAGCTACACTATGAAACCGTGAGTCCAACGAGTAAATTGGAAATCATGTCAAATTAAAAACTAAATAGGCATCTGAACTGTATGCTTTTAAAGTTTGTTTTCTTTTTATATTTTGAAAGATTTTTGTATTTATCTCTTGTTCTAAGTTGAGCTGAGTTGGTTTAACATCCAAGATCAGCACTATATAGACTATATTGTAGAGGGGCTGAAGCCTGTCGTCTGACAATTTCAAGTGCTGCCACACAAGCGACAGGACGGGGATACCATGACTCCTGTCTCAGCTGGTCACATTAACCTGACACCAACCCAACCAATAAGGGTCCAAATTGCTAGGGCTCGAACCATAGATCACCTGAGTCAGAAGTCGTTGTTCTACCCCAGGGCTACCCCCCCCCCCTCTCTTGTTCTAAAAAACTTCATGATTTTGAAAACTGCCGCTGTTTACACTCAAAGAATGTGTTACATTGTCTTCTGGCTTAAAATGGTCTATATCACGTTAAAAATACTAGGATTCATAGTGTTTAAGAATTGAATATTTGGTTGGTTTCTTCAAGTTCAGAGTTAGCATCGAGGCTATATAAAGGACGGGTCCAAGACTAACAATGTAACATCTGACAATTTTACATACTGCCAAACAAACAGAGTGGGAGTAGGCAGATTTCTGTGACACTCTGTCACATTTGACACCTGAGTTGACAGGGTTTCTCCAAGTTCAGAGTCAACATCTAGGCTATATAAAGAACGGGTCAGAGACTAACATCTGGCAATTTTACATACTGCCAAACCAACAGAGCGGGAGTGAGCATGCTTCTGTGACACTCTGTCACGTTTGACACCTGAGTTGACAGGATGGTGAGCACTGCATGGAGTGTGTGTGTGTACTCACTGGACGCCGCGCTGGATCCCCGCGATGGGCGAGCAGGTGAACGCGTCCCGGCACGGCTTCTCCTTGAAGGGCTCCATGTCCAGGAACCAGCCCGAGTCAACCAGGCCGCGCACGTCAACGCCAGGCTTGCGCGCGTGGATCAGGCCAGCGATGCGGTCAATGTTCACCAGGACGCCCGTAGCTCCGGCACTGCAGGGGGGGAGGGGGAATAGAGAGGACGGCTATGGTTGTTTTGACATGGGTGGGTGTAATTTGAATGTATGTTTAGATGATTCATAACGTTAGACTGTAAGATGGCATAGTAGAGCACTGAAGTAAGATATAGATTAGACAGATAAATAAGATACATGTGGATTGTTTGGTAGGTTAGTTGGTAGATAGGCAGATGAATGGATTGATTGATGAAACAGATAGATAGACATTATGATTAGCTAGATTGATAGATAGGTGGGTAGATAAATTTAAACTTATGTAGGTATGTAGGTCCAGTGCTGCAGTTACGATTTTCATAGGCTGCATAATTTTACAAAGCATTTTCAAGGGGGATCACTTCTGGTTCTTAGTTTGGGGCCCGAGATCCTGGCTCGCGGGCCGCGCCTTAAATCCGGCACTGGATAGGTCAGTATTATCAATAAATGAATGCAATGTTAAAGAAATCCAAGATTATTTTAGTAAAAGCAGATTATAACGCTGTCCCGGTTGTGATTATACTAGCTCACCTGGAGCCGGCAATTAGCACGGTTTTAGCACGTCGCATCCCCCGCTTCAGCAGTTCGTTGAACACTTCGTCCAGAATCAGTGACCCCATGAACGCAAACTTCATCGCTAGAACAAAGTTGGAATTTAAAAACAAAACATATCATCAATAACTAACACAAGTATAGCCAATAGTACTGTTGAAATAATTTGTTGTAACTCCCAATACCAATACCTCGATGGATAGTTTACTGGGTTGAAGATTAGAAAAACTTAAGTACAAATCCCTGGTGGTATATTACGTGAAAGATGGAGAACGTAAAACTAAACACAAATTGCAAATAGTTGTACGAAAAGACTTATTCTAAAAACTTATTGAATTGTTATGCATTTTAGATGGACGTTTATATGTAGTTGGTTACATGTAGATGCTCGTTCTGTGTTAAATTGTCCAGAGAACTCACAGACTTGCCCAAACGCTCTTTCGGTATATCTGCCAGCATTGAGCAGGCTTAAGGTTTCTTTATCCTTCTTCTTTCGTTCTTTCTGCCTGTCTCTCTCTCTCTCTCTCTATCTCTCTCTCTCTCTCTCTCTCTCTCTCTCTCTCTCTCTCTCTCTCTCTCTCTCTCTCTCTCTCTCTCTCTCTCTCTCTCCCTCCCTCTTTTGTTTCTCTATCAACGTTTGAATAATTATTAAATGTGTTGAAACATCAAGACCAAGCTTTAACTAAGTGAGGAGGTATTTTGCTAGTGTGGTCGATCTAGCGAGTTGCGGCCCTTACATGCGGTGCTGTTCCGTGTGCCAGTCCAGGAGTCGCTGGAGCAGTAGGGGATGTACCTGGCAGACACACAGACACACAGACACACAGACACAGACACAGGTGAGAATAGCATGGATCTTTAAAGTGATGCTATCGAGGTAAGCTATAGTGACAGAGGCATTCTCCTAATGGGATTACATATAAAATTATTAATCTTTTATTATGTTATGTCCCCTAGCAAAAAAAACAAAAACAACCCATTGTGAGCTCTGTATCCTGTAATTCGACAGGGAGCATTGCTAAGATACATGATGCAGGCCCTACGCGTTTTTCTAAACAGTGAATAGAGTGCTATTCTACTGGGTTTGTTTTGCTCTTTGATGTACAAGGAATGATACTTTTGGTGGAGCAAGCATTTTATAGACAACTCTGTTTGAATTGGCTACAGTGTATTTTAGAACATTCACAGCCACAGCATATTCCAGAAACAAAACCTTATACACGATGCTAGAAATACAAAGAAGCTAAACAAAATTGGCGTGGAAGTAAAACTTAAGCACAAACAACACTAACAAAAAACTTTCGCAAACGATTTCATAGTAGCACAAAACTTGGCGCGCGTATTGCTTTCACACAACACATTATAGACAATAAACTTACACAATGTACAATTATTGGCGTGGAAGTAAAACTTAAGCACAACTAACATTGACATGACACTTTCGCAATGTTGGCGTGAAGGAAAATTTTAACAGGATATAATAATAGCACGAAATAGACAATATTGGCGTGAAGTTACAAATTTCCAACAATCTCAGAGTAGCACAAAACTTGGCGTGCGTATTGCTTTCACACAACACATTATGGACAAGACACTTACACAGTGTGCAATGTTGGCGTGGTTATTGCTTTTACACGACACGTACATAGACAATAAAGTTACACAATGTTGGCATGGTTATTGCTTTTAAACGATACATACACAGACAATAAACTTACACAATGTTGGCATGATTATTGCATTTAAACGACACATACATAGACAATAAACTTACACAATGTTGGCGTGGAAGTAGTAGGGGTTTTCCTCTGGGTCCCATGATAAGATTCCGCTGCCTGGTTGAAAGAGAACAAAATATATGTGAGTCTAGAGTAAAAGTTAGGTTTTCAGTGTCAATGTCTTTCTGAGACATAGGGACAGAGAGAGAGAGAGATGTGTGATAGCGAAAAAGAAATAAAGAAAAGTGAAAGAGAGGAGGAGGGATAAGGAAGAGAAAGAGAGAGGAAAAAGGGGGACAGAGAAATGAACGTGTTTTTTTTTTTAGCAGAACTGTATCTTCTCTGTTAAAAGGCAATGTGGTGATTAAACAGAGAACCAATCATTTTCGTAAGCATTTTTCTATAGGTGATTGAAAATAAATGCTCCTGTTTCTACATCATGTAACAAAGTAAAATAGCTCGAAAGTATGGTGTTTTTGCATTTTTTTCATGCTTTTTTTTCTTTTTCTTTATTTTATTTAACTTTGGAATAGTTAAAACGACAAAACCAAACCAAAGCGTGTGCAAGATGTTGCCATTGTATTGTTTACGAGGATATAGTGAGAGTACGACTGGTGCGACAGTGCCAGAGGCTCCGCTGACCTGATCGGTAGCGCTCCCAGCTCCGGGATCCCATGAACTTCGGCATCACTCGGCTACGCTCGGAACAGCTCACCTCATCGAAGCAGTACCATCCGCCTAAAGAACAAAAAAAAAGGGTAGAGGGATGTGGAAGTTGGGGAGGGGGGGGGGATAAGTGAATCTCAAAAAACGAGGTGGTTTAGTGTTAGAGCGTTAGAGTAACTGCTTCAGATCAGACGTCTCGGATGCTGTCCCAGAATCCCGTCCAAAAACAGGTTCCTGCTGCTTGCCGTCCTTGAGTCGGTGTCCGTCTTAGTACTCTTATGTGTTCGGCTGCAACAGAAGTCCTGGTATCCCCGCTCTGTCCATGTGTGGCGTCATGTAGGCGATTAGTAAGACTTTAGGTCTTGGACCCCATCGCCGTATAGTATCCTTCTTAGAAATTTAGGAGACCTTAAACTATTCTTCTTCTTTCGTGTCAGGCTAGATCTGTGTACCACTGACAGAACACTCAAATTCTCTTCCATTATCTGTCTAATGTCTGAGACAACTGACTATTTATAAATGCCACTCATGGACAGATTGAGGGTGGCAATAATTTCTGTTCAAGCCGATCACATCATAGTTTGTGACATCCACCACCCCAGTATCCAGTGTCCTGTGTTTGGCGATCTGAGGAATGAGTGCGGTGGTGGAGAACAGTGGAAGGCTGGGCTTAGATAGCTCAGACGGCAGAGCTCTGCACCGACATGTAAAAGGTTCGAGGGACCAATGTCAGACAGCGTGCTCGCGCGGTATCCGCGATATCCTTTATTTGGGAAATCAATCAGAGATTAAAGCAGTTAAGAGGGTTCAAAAGTCAAAAAGCCAATATATCGATCGATCGATATATGGAAGGAAAGAAAGAAAGAAAGATAGATAGATAGATAGATAGATAGATAGATAGATAGATAGATAGATAGATAGATAGATAGATAGATAGATAGATAGATTGACAGGCACATTGATAATATGTAGATTGATAGACATAGAGAGAGATTGAGAGGGGGGAGGAGAAATAGCGGCATAGAGAAACATAGAGTGACACACACACGCACACACACAGACAGGTTAAAAATCATTTTATGAATTGCTCGAGTTTTTTTTTTTGGCAACTAATCTGAGCTATCACTTCCCTGATTTCGAATTCTTGGCATTCCAAAACTGAGAGAATGAAGTAAGAAAACATAACTCTATGATCATGTGACTTACCTTCCAAAAACACAATCCACTTGTTGCTTCCCCTTGATCTTCTGATGTAATATCTGGGATGGACAAGAATGAAAGGTTGCCAGTAGTTATCAAGTATTTGTGATACATGATTAAAGAGAGGAAACGGACTCATGAAGGAGATACTTTTCTGGCTAATTTAAAGTTAAGGAGGTGGGAAAGTGAAAAAGGGAGAGGGGGAGGGATAGAGGCAGTAAGAAAAGGACGAAGACAGAGAAACAGAGACATATAGTAATGATAGAGAAATGATAGATATAAGTGAAATTACTGGAGAGATCCAGAAAAGTATATAGTTGGAGAGAGAAAGTGTCACCTAAATTAAAAAGAGAAGGTGAAAAGAAATACAAAGAGATGAGGGAAGGAGAAGAGAAGTGAGGATCAGGGGGGCAGGATGAAAAGGCCCCCAGACCGGGGGGGGGGGGGGGGGGGGGGGGGGGGGAAAAACCCCCCGGGGGGGGGGGGGGGGGGGGGGTTGCGAGCGTGATCAAAGCGCCGTAAGATCCCGTCACTTATGGGGAGCAAAGAGCTCCGGCTCGGAAATCAAAAGCACAGGCTTAAAGGATGATGAGAGACCAAGACAACAGATCAGCCCACCAACCTCAAAGGGTTACCCGCGATTAGAAGGCAAGGGCGCGCTACTGATCTCCCTGTGCCTCTTAGCGCTGTTTATTCTTAGTGATCCCCCTTTGCTTCTTAGTGGTCTTGTTTATTCTTTTGAAAGCGAGGTGTCGAGGTGGAATTGTTGGAGATTATGGAGTCATTGGGAAATATAATAGAAGAGAAAGTGAGATATGGAGGGGCCAATGAAAGGAGAGTGATTGAAGTCATAAAAAGAGGGGGAGAGGGAAAATAGTGAGAACAGAGACAGAGACAGAGAGAGAGAAAGAGAGAGAGAGACAGAGAGAGAGAGAGAGAGAGAGAGAGAGAGAGAGAGAGAGAGAGAGAGAGAGTTAATTGCTGTAGCGACGTGACATTTCCCCCAAATGAGGTGTTCTGTTTTAAGTTTTTATTTCTTGATTTGCACTTTGTCGCCACAAAACTGCTTGCTTTTAAACTCATTGTTAGTAATAAAAAAAGGCAATACTTAGAGCTGATTTCAGTGTGTTAAATAAACGCCTTTCCTACTCCTTAACGGCAATTGAGGTTAGTGGTTCCCTTTGATTTCTGAAACGGGATATCTGTGATCTTTAGATTTGAACGTGTATGATCTGTTGCCAGCTCGCTTTGCTTTCTCTCTTTTTTTATGTTCCACCACAATTTGGTCCCTTTTTGTTTTTGGCAAGCGTGGAATGGGTTTTGGAGTATGTGCAAGTCACCAATCGTACAATGAGGTAAGTGATTGTTGAATATGGCAAGAGGGAGGGGGTGATCAATAATACAGCAGCCCCTCCAAAAGTGAACAGGAAACCAGTTATATAGACATACTTTAGTAACAAAGATATTATCCATCAGGACTGATAAACCAATCCAAAAACATTCTTAAACAATCACCCAAGTATATATTTTGTGGTTTATTAATACATACTCCTGTTCGACGTGGCATCGTTTATCGCTCCCCATCGAACATAACCCTCTGGGTGAAAAAGTTACAGTAGGGATGAGGGGGCACCAACAAGAAAATTTGGGAAGGCTATTATATTCCACCGAGTTGTTCTTTTCCCCAATAACTGTTTGGTTTTTAATTGATCAAGATAATCTGGCTGGATTGTAGATTTTTTTCTTTTTGGTGCGGTAATCTCTGGGTTTGGCAGAGTTACTCGGAATTTCGAGCTGATCTCTGGGCGGTTTAAGACACGGGATTGGTCATCAAAGATCACTCTAGTGACACTGGGCTCGTACGGGATTGACAATCAAAGATCACTCTAGTGACACTGGGCTCAAGGGGCGGGGTCTATGTCTTGCAGGGCGTTGGTTTGTCTCAGCTTTGATCATCAAAGCAGCTTCTCATCTTCTTACAACGCCCTCCCCAGATTCTGAACACAGACTGTCGCCGTATATGACCCCCCAGGGGAACCTAGGAGACGTTAAACCCGGAGAGAGGGAGAGAATTCTCTCCCTCCCTCTATAGAGAACCTTCTGAACACAGATATAGAACAGCTTTTCATCTTCTTATAACGTCCTCCCCTGATCTGCACACAGAAATAGAGCAGATTTTCATCTTATAATGCCCTCCCCTGATCTACACAGAGTTACAGACCATGGAGACACTTTCAGGCTCTTACCCCAAAGCCTTGTTGAGGCTCACGTCAGTGCAACACGAGAAGTTGCAAAGAACTACGCTATCATCTACAACAACACCAACATTAGATTTTATATAATTATACCACCAACAAGAAAACAGCTTTAAGTACCTGTACAATCCTCTACCTAAGGTTTCCCGAAAAATCCTTCTTATCTATACCGAGACGAAAATTAAAAAGGGGGTGGGGGGTGTCTCAGATTCGAACCTCGGCATTGTTGTTGGTTAATTAAAAGCACCAACGACTGGACTAATTAGCGCTTAGATAAAGAAGCGTGTGGGATTTCCATATGGAGTTGGCTGGAGTTCCTCTGCACCAGCATAACTTAGAACGGTTGAATTTGCGGTTTATCAGTCCAGACAACTCACTGAGCTGTATGGCCTCTCGTATAGGAGTCAATGGGAACTTGTCACAATTCCATTTGGAGTTTGTTTTTACTTGCTGATGGTTTTGTTGTTTAAGACATACATGAACCAACTTATGTTGTTCGCGTTGTCCACCTGTGGCCACCACCGTGAGTGTCTGGCGCTGCGACCTACTGCCCACTGTCCGGCAGTCACTGTACACATTCCTGGCCTGCCCCCACTGACCACTGATAACTGTGGCTATTTCAGGGGGTCTCACCTGTGGGGGGTTAAAGGTCGGCCTTACCAGATATATGCCCCGATAACGTAACACCAGGTACATACAGTCTAGAGAGGGCGCCACACACGCCGAGATCTGAACGGCGCGCCGTACACCTCCCGGACTAGTCGCCTAATCTCTGACTGGAAGACTTCAAAGCTGGCCCCGGGACAGCCTACTTAAAAGTTCAAAGCCTGAGCAGGGGAGGTAAGGCCGAGCTTCTTGAAGTGACTTCATAGAGTCGAATCCCAATGTCGCCCGCCGAGATATGGAGAGAGAGAGAGGGAGAGAGAGAAAGAGAGAGAGAGAGAGAGAGAGAGAGGGAGAGAGAGAGAGGGGGGGGGGGAGCATGGAATAAGAGAGGAAATGGAGAGACAGAGGAAAGAAGGAGAAATTACCCAGCGTAAATTGAATGAGAGAAGAATATCAAAGTGAAGAATAGTGGTTTAGATGTAAATTGATAGAAAGATTATTATTTCGATCACCCCATTCAGTTTCTGCGAGATTGTTTTGGGTACAAATTCTTTTTTAAGTAAAATTTATAACACAAAAACAAACAAGTCTTACCAAAAAATCATGTAAGCTAGGATTTGAACTTGCGACCACTCTTTCGTCTACTTTTTGATCTATTAGGCGCCTATTTTAAAATGACCAAAATAATACCATTCTGTGAAAGAGTTTGTTTACAGAGAATAAAATAGTAGGATTGTAAGTTGGAGATAGGTTGTGTGTTTCCTAACCTGGTCATTAAATTTGAAAAGAAACGATATTCTTTGATGAAAAGGCAAGAACATTAGAATTTCCAGAACGTATCGGATAACAGAGTGGGAAAAGAAGAAGAAATAGAAGAAGAAGAAGAAGAAGAAGAAGAAGAAGAAGAAGAAGAAGAAGGAGAGAGAGAGAAAGAGAGAGAGAGAGAGAGAGAGAGAGAGAGTGAGAGAGAGAGAGGCAGACACACAGACACAAGTACTATAACTTAAAAGTGAATTGTAAGGAAGATTTAGGAAAACAAGTTTTGGGGCGTGTGAAAGAGACGTGAGCAGGGGTCGGAGGAGAAGTGACGCTATGGGGGAGGACAGGGTGGAGGTATGGAGGTATGAACTCCATTAAAACCAGTGGACAAAGGCCAGCACGGGTCTGGGAGCCTGTGAAGTGACAGTGTCGGCGCCCAGGTTCCCTTTGAAGTGAGCGGCCGCCCATTGAAGACAGGTACGACAGTGATCAGCAGACCCGTTATTGTCAACTTAATGGACTAACAACAGGGTTGGATCTGGTCAGTTAGGTCCAATCAATGGACCAATGATCAAAATCTCTCTCTCTCTCTCTGTATGTGTCGTTTTCTCCCTCTTTCTCTTTGACCAAGTACTTATTTCTCTCTCTCTATTTGTCTCACGTGTACAGTTTTTTCTGCCACTTTCGAGCTATGTCTCTCTATCTATCTCATTTCTCTCTCTCTCTCTCTCTCTCTCTCTCTCTCTCTCTCTCTCTCTCTCTCTCTCTCTCTCTCTCTCTCTCTCTTTCTTTTCTCTCTCTCTTATCTTTTTCTCTCTCTATCTAACTCTCTTTCCCTTTATTCCTTACTATAATAATATTGTGCTGTTGCTTTACTTCATCCATTCATCCATTCTAGTACTCTTTCTCTCTCATCCTCTTCCCCGTCCCCCCTTACGGCAATGGCGGGAGGGAGCCGGCGACGCCTCCCATTAAAGCAGTAAGAAATTAACCCCTTGCCGTCTGTGTCGGCGGGCCGGCCCTTTCATGTGCTCGGCGTGGACGTGTGAAGAAAGGTCTGGACCTGTGAGATCAATGAGGCTGGATGACAGCCCCTGTAGTCATAAAGTCAGCACCCCGCCGCCTCGCCACAATAGGTGATTTCCTCGCGTTAAAGAGCGCTAGGTGATTTCCTCGCGTTAGAGAGCGCTAGATGATTTTCTCGCGTTAAAGAGCGACAGAGTGACGTGCGCCCACTCGCCCAGCGCGAATTTTGCTAGTATCGTGCGGACTCAGTCGGCTATTTCGGTCCATAAGCCCAAAAAGCTACAATGCACATGATCAATTCAGTAATATGGATTGAAACAAATATAACGTATACTGAAGTAAAATTAATGTTGTTGTTGTTGTTGTTGTTATAATCAAACATATAATTATAGCTTCTCTCTTTCTCTCTCATACACACGTACACACACGGCGACAGACATCAAAAGCAAACGATTTAAAACAGCAAGTTTCTTATTGTCTAAAGTAATTCTGTTATTCAAGTAGATCTACTCCAAACTTGGAACACTGGCGCTCACGCACAGAATGCCTGGTGTTGCGAGGTTGCGTCTGTCGGTGCCAGTGACAGCAAAGCAGCTTCCGTTGTGAAAACAAACATGTTAGCGAGGCGAGTGTTAACTGTTATCCCCGGTGCGTGTTATGCCACGGTAGCTCCGGGCTGTCTAAACAGGGCCCAACAAATGAAGGGTTAAGTTTCTGTCTTGTAGAAAAACGTTATTTTAAGCGATCGGTTGGTAATAGCATGGTTTGGTTTGATTGCCAGCGAGTTAAAATAATATCGCTACATTTCTCACAAACCTACACTAACAATCACAAACACATGCACAACCTCAACTTCGTGATCCGAAGCTGTAATTGTTAAGGTGTTTCGTCTGAGGTAGAGGTCTACCTGCAGATTATACAAAAGGCTTAGCAGTAAAGTTGTCTAGTTTGCTCTTAGCAGGGCGAATGGGTTGTCAACTCTCTGTGGCATGACAAACAACCAGTTTACACTGCCAATTCAAAAAATAACTATCCAAAAATCTGTTTCGCACAGGGCCAAAAGACGTGCCTTACAGTCTTTTTTCTTACACTGCCAAATTCTCAAAAAGACATGCCAAACAATATTTTTTACAATACCAAATTGCTAAAAGACATGCCAAACAAAGTTTTTACACTGCCAAATTCGCAAAAGACATGTCCATACTTCATTATTGACGAGTCCTAAAATTATTTTAAACTCATTTTCAAATTCCTAGGTTTTTCAACAAAAATCCAACAAATAATTGGACACTTTCAATCTCCTTAAGAAGATTAAATTTCGCCCATCGAACTTTTTATCCACTTAAATTCCCTGACAAGTCTGATAACTTATTTCGTCATACCAAGCCCAGAGATGTTTCCGTCACTAACCTGTGGGACATTTCTATAAGAGTAGTATATAAACCACTCTACAAAATAACGCTAACGCGGATAGGGCAAGAGGGGGAGCGTTGGGTTCCAATCTGAAAGTATCCGGTTGGAACCACAGAATAGATAATGAACCCAGGATAATAATATAATTTGTTTGTCGAGCTTTGTTCCCTGCTGTTGTCAGTACAATGTGACAGGCTCAGACAGGAGTCTTGGTATCCCCGCACTGCATGTCGTGTGACAACAGGTGCCGCACATCTTAAGCTTTCTTTCTTTCTCTACTCTATACATAACCACACCCATTTAGCCCCAACTGCACAGGTCTAGCGCTTTATACATGTATCTCTAAATAATTTAACACTAACAGCAAATCAAATAAAAATTAATGCATGCATTTCTTTCTTCCCCATACTTCACAGAGAACTGGAGCTGTGCTCTCTGTTTAGGTGGCACCATACACTGTCTCTGGTGCCACCTAGTACCTCCGCCCGAGTCAGACCTTAAGGCCATTGCCTCCATAGGCTTAGCGATCGATATGACGGTAAAAAATAAAGTAATCATATCCCTTGTGAACGTGGGTTTAGGGTCTTGGTACGACTTAATTTTAAAATCTTTGAACACAATCGCTCAATAGCTCCTTTGATCAAGAGGGAAACCTTTTGAGTTTCATGTATACATAGCAAGGAGATACAAAGCTGTACGAGTTTAGATTTCAGCGCATTCTCCTTTTAAGTTTCTGTAGTCCTCGTTCTAACTGTGTGTCTTGATAACGCAAGTCCTCCAGTGTTCCCAGGACGGGATCAGGCCAGCCGGTATTTAACCAGGGCGACAGATTCTCAGGACTTCAATCGCAGTATGGGACCTATTCTGGGACTTGGGAGACGTTAAATTAGAAGAGAGAGCAGGACTTCAAAGCGCCGTAGCCTGCGGTGACAGCCTCGGCTGAAAAGATCAAAGCTTGTCCCAACAACACACAGACACTCTAGCTCTCTAGCGGTACCGACTACATCTACAACAAACTCGATGGATGTTGGAAAAAAAAAACAATAAGAAAAAAATCCACACAAGTATCGTGCGTAGCCTATTCTTACTTCTTAGATATACGGATATGGTTTTAATTTGGTTGCATAATACATGAGTAAATGAATGCTGGTACAGTGGTAGCATTATTCATGATACGAATATTTTTGTCCGACTTCAGTTACGCCTTAAGTCAATCTGCGCTGTCTATAGAGCGTAAAATACGTACACTATGGCAGAAAGAGAAACACATTCTGTTACCTTTTCTCCTACCAAGAAGTTTGGTATGTGCACTCTGTCTGTCTGTCTGTCTGATTGTGTACCTTTAGTTTATCTTTCCCAGACATAGGACATGTTTAACGCACAGAGCACAACCTAAAAGTAATGGTTATAATTTTATGCTTCATATAAAATGCAAGTTTTCAGTAAAATTATGCGTCACGAGAAAGATCTAAAGAAAGACAGACAAGGATGATATAAGACATATATGGAGACGGCGCAAAGATATTCTTGAACAGACGGGCACATGGTGGAGCATAGAAGCACAACAGCAATATGTTTGAAGGTCTGTCGCCGAAGTCTGTAGAGTAGAGCGAGGCCAGTGCAAACAGGGATACAGACAGACGGAGTTGTAGAGAGGAACAAACAAACAGACACATGTACTAAAAAACCCATGTATTGTACTCACCCAGCGTAGGATCCGTCGTTGCACGTCACGTCCGACTTGCGCAGCAGCTTTCTGCGCATGCTGGCCATGTCTCCGACCCGGCAGGTGTGGGTCATCATGGCGATGTGACGTAACAGCCACTGGCCCCGGCTGCCCAGCTCGTCCAGGCGGTTCGGGCTGAAGGTGACGTCACGCGACACCAGCAGCTGGGACCGGTGCGATCCTGACGGCGACGACGATGAGGAGGAGGACGACGATGATGATGATAAGGTCCGGGACGCGAAGTGCGGCTGAGCTTGGAATATCGGAAGTGACGTCAGGATTACCGCGGATGTGATCACTAGGAGTAGGGCTATTTCCATCATTGTTCTGGTGGAGACAAAAAGAATGAATTGGATTTGAACAGACTTAGAGTTAGAACAGGCTACCAAACAAGTGAAAAATGTTTATCTAATGGCCGCATCCAGAAATGACACGGCAAAGTATGCGGCGATCCACCTTCTGGGAAGAAGAAATATTACAATCCCAAGTACGTGCTCAGGTGCAACTACATTAAAGAAGTAGAGTCGATTTATTCAGTGTGACGAAAACAATTCAATTTCTCCGTAAGTCCATGTATCCTAGTGTGTCATTTGGATATCAAATAAGGCAGTGTCATACGACTTTATTCAGCTAAAACCAGTCCATTGTTCAAGTTCAAGGTGATAAAATTAGCCAGCAAGCTTGTCGGCTTTTTTTTTCCTCGATTAGGTTTTAGCTTATTTTAAAATTGCAATAAACTTGGTACATAGGTATTTAAATCGTTTCTGTTGCGCATTTCTTGAAATCTAGTGCGCTAAAAGTATATGAAGCTCACTTATTTAGATCAATCTGTCTCGGTAAGAACCAAGAAAGTTTTCCTTCCCTCCCCTGGGAGGATCTAGGGGGATTTGTTTTCACATCATAGGCGAGGAGTTGCTTTGATCACGGGGTTGGTATCTCAGTGGTTTTTGTTTCCAACTAGGAAAACAGCAATCTATCTCTCCTCTGCCTGCCTTTCTCTTCACCAATTTTCTTCATCTTTATATCCCCCCCCTCCCTACCCATATCTTGTTCTCTCTCTCACTCTCTCTCACTCCTATTTTGATCCCCAGGGTAACATATTTAAGTACATTTACAGTATCCTCTTTAATTCTTATACTCTCCTTAAGTTAAAGCGACTGTTTCAGAATGTTGGATAAGGAGTACGTTATTTGAGACTTCAGTGTCTCTGTTTTGCCTGTCACAACAAAAGGTGAAAATAGAAATCTGGCTGAAATAGAGATTTGACGCAGACAAGGCTGCTGAAAGAGCAAGAGGAATTAAAGTTTCCGAGATGCGGTAGAGGAGGATTATGCGAAATCACATGTCAGTAAGGAAATCTCAATTTTATAGAAATTGAAGAGACAGGTGACGAAAGATGCACACTGTATTTGCAAAAACAACTGAATGAATGTAGGGCCAACTCCATCATACTAAGGCAGCTATCAGATGGTTTATTGTGTCCCGAGTGTGAATTATAATACGAGTAGTTCTTCCGACACGGCGATTGCAGAATTGGAGCAACGCACGCTATTACTTTAGAGGAATCAATCTATTTTTTATTTGTGTGTTTGCGCAATTGGTTTCTTAATATCCAACACCAACAGTTAGGCTTTATCGAGTAGGGTCACACGGACCGCGGGGATACCAGGACTTATGCCTCAGCCAATCACATTATACTGGCATCGACCCAGACATTAAAATGTTGCCACAACTGAAAGTAAAGATGTGCTCAAGGAATCCTAGCTATATGCAGAAGGGGGTGGCAGATGAGATTCGGATGTCTAGAACAACACTTCATTACATTACATTATCCGACAATCCAGAAGGGTAGACGTGATGTGAGATTTTTACACCAACGAAAAGCAACAGACAGGAAACCATTGATAGTTATTGCCTAAACAGGCATTGGTTTATAAATTACTTTTGTATCCGATAATGTGACATGCAGGTATAGATATGATACATTAATCGATGAAACAGCTGTGAGTTCTCTGTCATGGGCAGCCCCTAATGTCCAGGGTACTCTATTACTGCGCTTGATGTCCAGGTCAAGCAACCACAAATATTGATGTTTAGAGGTTTAAATACCATCGCCTTCTTAGTGCAGTCATTAAGAGAGAGGAGGGTTGTCCATTATAGAGTGCGCGGCTTCTAATGACAAGATTTTTCTTGTGCCACTCCTGATAGCCGCCATGTTTTCCCACTGTTTGGGTCAGTGTCAAAATAGTAGAGGCTTTGCAAACCATACGTCGGTATTTGGTGACGTAATCACACTCCTGAGGCATGGGATTTTCTGTATGATCATTGGCTCTTAGGTTTCAACTATAATTATTATTGTGCGCCGGTGCACATTTCCTTATCTTCGTGTGAGCCCCATCACCACAAAGCTTCTAAATAAAGTATCCGACCAATTGCCGATACCCCGCTGTAGGGTCCCGACGCCGTAAAGGAACTTTGATGAAACTTCGGAGGCGTTGACCTCGAGCCGGATATTTCTGTGCAGTCAATAGCGTAGTAATCTCAGCACATGGAGATGATGTACACATTAAATTGTTTAACATGTGATGAAGCGGCGTGGCTTAGTCCGTAGGGCACGCACGTTCTAATGACATGTCCCAGGCTCAAATCCTGCTCAGGCCGCCAATGTCAGTAATGGTTACTCGAGCAGGCCTTTCTTCATTTCATGTACATGCTTGTGACTGGCTGAGGCACATTTGGATTTTAGCGTATCCTCACTCAGTCTCTATCTGGCAGCACGTGGGAATAATCAGAAGAGTTTGTTGTAATAGCTCAGTTTCTGAAGACGTCTATATCAGAGAATGGAATACTTACTTTCTGAAAATAAATTTTGACGGGAAAAGAGGCTTCTCACTTCACAGTATATTCTCATTGACAAATGTTTGAGTCAACGTGCAGCGGAATAGCGGAGTTGTTCTGCCATGGACATAAGCCAAAGCTTCACTTGTAACGGGGGTCTTGGCACAGGGAGCTCTGCGCAGATGGGTTCGATTGTAGCTCAGTCGGTAGTTCTCTGGGTTAATGGGCAAGTGATCCAATGGTTCGAATCGCATATTGAAACCACATTACAAAAAGCCGTAGCTTGCACCAACGTTTAAATCCACGATTTAAGAGATAGTGAGATCGCCTTCCATTGTTGAGTCTGGGCTTGTTGTTTAGTATAGGAACAACACTTTATACGCCAGATGTCGTGATGGGTTGCAAGTAAGCGCGTTTTTTTTACTGCTGTAATGTGCTCTTTGATCAGGTATAGTTACGTTCCCAAGGTTTGACCAAGAGCTTTACAGAGACAGGACGGGAACACGATCTCGGCGTTTTTCTTGTCAACCAAGAGCACTACTGCGCGCTCCCCCTGTGGCCGCTGGTTGCACGCGGTCGAGGACTGGGCCAAATACATATGTACATTCTGGCTAGGACAGAACCCGGACACTTCTCAACACAAGTCGTACGCTCTACTGGTCAAGTTACTTTGTCCAACATATCAAAACTTTTTTCCTCCTTAAGAATATAGCAGTTTATGTTGATGTCTCTTCTCCAGGAGCGCCAAAGAGTGTTTGTCGACAGGTATACATCCCATATCACGCTGCAGTTACTTAACCGTGGGGATCTTCCCAACTCAAGATGCCTTGTTTACCTGGCAAAGTGCGTGCGCTCCTAATGAGTGCTTAAGTCATTAGACATCAAACGATCGACCTGTCCGAAAGAGCGATAGGATTTTCCTTTCAATTTGTCTCTGGCCGTCAGATCAGAGGGCTCGCATTCCGAGATGGTTATCTGGATAGGCCAGAAGGGTGGAAACTACGCTCTACTCTCTATACTAATGCCTACTTAGCTTCTCTCTCTCTCTCTCTCTCTCTCTCTCTTTCTCTCTCTCTTTCTCTCTCTCATGGTTAATTTATTCATCTCAAAGAGAGCCATGTTGTAGCTCAGTATGTAGCGCTCTGAATAGGCCAACAGTATAACCGGGGTTTGATATTCAGCTGATGCATCACCCTGATTGGCTAACAGAAGCTTTAACCAGAGAGCGAGATAGAGACAGAGAGAGAGAGAGCGGGAGAGAGAGAGTGAGAGACGAGGAAAGATGGAAAAAGACAGAGATATAGGGATATGGGGAAAATAAAGGTAAAGAGCAAGACAGTTCATTAAGGCATAAAAGAGAGAGAGAGAGAGAGAGAGAGAGAGAGAGAGAGAGAGAGAGAGAGAGAGAGAGAGAGAGAGAGAGAGAGAGGGGGGAGGCGGGAGGCGGGGGGGGATAGATAGACAAAGGTAAAGAGCAAGACAGTTCATTAAGACATAAAAGAGAGAGAGAAAGAGAGAGAGAGAGAGAGAGAGGGGAGGCAAAACTCGCATGGATGGTTAGAGGAAGTCAAAGACAGAGGGTAAAGAAGAGCCAGAGTTAGGGAAGGAGGTAGAGCAATTAATGAGATACCAGTGTGGAAGGGAGAGGTGAAGAGAAAGCTAAGAAAAGGGTGAATATAGAAGATAAAGAGAGATAGGGAGGTGATAGATCTGTACCAGAGACGGAGAGAGAAACGTTGTATACAAATCAGGCAGACAGAGGGTGAAGGAGGGAGAGACAACGAGAGAGAGAGAGAGAGAGAGAGAGAGAGAGAAAGAGAGAGAGAGGGAGAGATAGAGAGAGAGCGAGATTAGGACGCACCTGGAGAGGTATCTTACGCATCTCTGGTCTGTATTTGGTAAGCAGGTCCCCAAGTGGGCTAATCACGTCCATTTCTTACCTGGGCCGGCTCTGTGGGACTCCCCTTTGAAGTTGGCAGGCCGACATTTGTTGTGGCTCCTTCAAAGGCATAGACAATCTAGTGCT
The DNA here is from genome assembly GCA_003991915.1 of Elysia chlorotica. Lineage (NCBI taxonomy): Eukaryota > Metazoa > Mollusca > Gastropoda > Plakobranchidae > Elysia > Elysia chlorotica. The sequence goes on along the minus strand of RQTK01000781.1, from coordinate 94,056 downwards.
GGGAACCTGGACCCCGACAGCAGCATGAGGAATGCTAAGATAGGCAGACAGTGGCGGACTAAAGAGAGAGAGAGAGAGAGAGAGAGAGAGAGAGAGAGAGAGAGAGAAAAGTGAGATAGAGTGAGAGAAAGAAAGAAGAGGAGGAGAGAAAGAGAGAGAGAGAGAGAGAGAGAGAGAGAGAGACAAAGAGAGAGAGAGAGAGAGAGAGAGAGAGAGAGAGAGAGAGAGAGAGAGAGAGAGAGAGAGAGAGAGAGAGAAAAGGGAGAGGGAGAAGAAGAGAGAGGGGAGGGAAATAGAGAGAGAGAGTAAGAGAGAGAGAGAGAGAGAGGGAGAGAGAGAGAGAGAAAAGATAGGGAGAGAGGTAAAAAGAGGGATAGAGATAGGGAGAGAGATAGAAAGAAAAAAGGCAGACGGAGAGAATGAATGGATGATTGTAAAAGAATGAATGAACTAATGTATATGAATGACTGATAAGTGAATACCAAGTCATAAAGTAATTAAATATGACTTCCCAGAGTGTGAAGAGTGGGTACAGATGACCCATAATATAAGTACATGTTTAGGTGGTTACCCAGTTAGCGCCGTCACCTAGTGCACGCGGGGTTGATATTAACAGGAAATCCCTGGTTGGGATCCTAGCAGCTGTCTTAGTCTCCATTAAGAATTTTTCTAAAGGTTTTGCCTACCTTGGACCTTGGAACAACAAGTGAAAGATGAAGAAGGTCTACTTTAGCTTTCTTGGGCTTCACTCTTACTCCGTGACAAATTAATGTTAAGTACCTTGTACACTATGTTTCCTGGCCATCTCGGTGGTACATGTATAGTGTGGGTTGTTGTTTCTTACAGTCCTGCGTCAGCACTAAGGTGAGTCCCAAAAACTAATAATGATGCTACGTATAATGATACTACGTTGGTTGTCTTGTTTTGTTTTTTGCCATGCTTTTTTGTTTAAGAAAGTAACTGCGATATATAAATCCTGAAATTGCAAACCGAGAGCGACAAGCGGTAAATGGCCAAGATGGAGGTGTGATGGAGTTATTCTGGAGTATAACTGGACAATTTCAGCCTATTGTTTTTCATGCCTTTTTATGAGTCCTATTTTTGTGATAACCATTCCATTTGAAGTTCTACAGGAACATCTAGTAGGAAGAATGAGGAAAAGTAAACACCATTGACACCTACGATCAGTACGCTGGGCAGAGGAGATGATCTCCTTCCTAAATGGATGTGCTGCAAATGTGACAGTCATTGGGAAAACAATGAAGGTAGATAGATATGAAAACGCTATTCTCTTTCTAATCTCTACTCAGCACATCCATCATCATTTAAAGTAAATAAACGATCACTATCAGCAAACTGGAACCGTTGTTCAAAGGAAGTTATTCATGTTTAACTATGATGGATGTGCCACAGAAAAAAATCGACCGTTGACTAAAGTTGAGAGACCGAAAGTTGTAAAACGAGTCTGTAGCTTCTGTGGAGTCGTCCACAACACTCCAATATCTCGCCAGACCGAGCTGAGAAGCTAGAAGGTTTGTTTGAAAATTAATACCAAATAAACAACAAGGCAAAAATTAACTAAAGTAGGTGTTGGGTTAAAAAAAAAACCACTAAAGAAGTGGTTACCGTTCATTGCGGTCTTCTTACTAGAGATTTAGTGTACACTGTACAATACAAAGAAGGTTGGAGAGGAATAAAGTAGGCCATCAGCCTGAAAGAGATAGTCGCATATCTCTAATCCAGACAACTCAGTAGCCAAAGTGTTGAAAAGACGTACATGAGAGTCTGGTTTGATTCCGTATGAGGCTATCAAGAGTCGTGTTTCAGAAAAGTAGTTTCACATTAATTTTGACTTGACATAAGATCGACGTGTTCCTATAAGATTGAGTAATGGATCTTCAGACGCAGACCACGGATGCATGTACAACCAAGTGGTACACCACCAGTTATGTATAGGCAGACATGGCAGATACGTAACTAATCCCACATTATAGTTACACAAATAGAACGGAGTCTGTAGTCTTCTACAGCCGCTATGACAATAGAGCTAGTCATGTGTGAACACAAAAGTCCACTATACACGACCTTCTGTTATTGTTGTACGTAGATGCACTACATCCGGGTCTTGGTAAGTCACATAATTATACTGAGCGTCCGAACCGGAAGACGGATGTGTGGTTCAATGGGATTGAACGCGGACGCTTTAACCCCTGCGCCACTGCGTTTCCCATTATTTTACTAAGTTGGGGAATTATGATGGCCGATCTACAATGACAGCTTCCGACTTGTGTTGCTATTCCATCCTTCCCTTTCCCCTGCTACCAAGATTAGTCCCGCATAATTGTAGTTGATTGGTCGATGATTGCCAACTGCTAAAAATAGCAGCGCCTGATGGAGCTTATCTCGCGAATAGACATTCCTGCGCCTTTGATCTCAGTGGCAGGGTACAGAGTGGGAAGGAGGGGGTACAGATCTGGGAGGGTGATAGATAATCTGATGGGGAAAGGTAGGATTCACCGTAGGGAACTAGGTCTACGATGGATAGGTGAACAGTTGTAAGGGAAATTAATAAAGTCATTTAAAAGGCGTAGCTTGGGAATGGAATAGGGAACAGTAATAAGGTGTTAGAGATATGTGCGTCTGTGTGTATGTATGTGCGTGTATGAGAGTTACACATTTAATATGTATACTACAAAAATAGGACAGGTGAAGGGAATAGCGGCACAAACAACAGACGACGGGATATATTGGCTTGTATATTGTAGTAGTAGAGAGAGAGAGAGAGAGAGAGAGAGAGAGAGAGAGAGAGAGAGAGAGAGAGAGAGAGAGAGAGAGAGAGAGAAGGGGGGGGGGGAGAAAACATCCCTAAATGTTGAACTTACGGTTTGTGGAATAGATGAATATATTCAAAAATGTTCATACTTGTTGACAAGGGCCGAGCATCACCGCCTAGCCAATTATTTTAAGCGAACAATTTTGAGGGACTATAAACAAACCGGTATCTAATTCTAAATCTTGTATCGCGGTCTAGGATCTACATACTGCAAGCAATAAGCAGTGGGTGGAGCACCTAATTTTTAACTGGATACCTTCAAATACGTATTTGTTCAATCATGATACGGATGGGCGTAAATACTGGTTGGTAATAATACTAGATGTGTCCGAAGGAAGATCTAATGGCAGTGCTTGCTGTTTGTCATACGAGAGTGCTCGCGTTTGGAGAATTCTTCAAATTCAGATTTTTATAAACTTTTATATATAAACTAAAAACATACTTTCTCCGACTGGCATTTTGAAATCGACTAAAAACCCTTCTAATCTTATCTCTTTGCGTAGGAAATCGGCTGGAATAAGTTTATTACATTGATATATGGTTTAGTAATACCAATATTTTAATTTGGCTTAGCATATAACTATGTGTAAAGTTCGTATAATTGTTATCAAAATGTGTATTGTGTTTATTTAGTATTGCACTATTATACTGTTTTAGTAATACTAGCATTATAATTAGCATATCTTTTACTACGTAACATCTGTATTATTTTATTTATTATTATTATTATCATTATTATTATTATTATTATTATTATTATTATTATTATTATCATCAATATTGTTATTATGCATAGCGTGGAGCGGGGACAGAGTCTGTTGGTGCTCTAGGCTCGGCAAGTTAACAAAGTAACATGAGTCTCGAAGTTTGATGGTTAATTTGTAGCACCGTCTCAGAAAACATATTTTCTTACGATTCAAGTCACAGATTCTAGAATTTTAAACTTACGCTTTGGCATAATGGTATGCGACAACATGGCGCAATGGTAAGGGCGTTGAGCCAACTCCGTGAATGTGCTTGGTTCGATCCTCGGCATGAGGAATTCCGTTCTGTTGTCCTCGTGCAAACCCAGCACAGAATGGGTCTCTGAGGCTCTTGAGCAATGGTTACAAATTAATAAAGTTTGACGGGAAAAGGAATGGCACCCTATATCACAAAAATCGGTTGCATATTACAACCAGTCTAGCTCTTGTTCCCCAAATTGCTGTCAATAGAATGGAACCAACTGCATTTGAACACGGGATCCGTTTTGCAGTCATGGAATTGGGTTTGGGTATCATAACAGCAGGGCACAGTAATATGCAACCGGTAGTTTAATGTACTCACCCACAGGATGATTCGGGCGCTGGTCTGCTCATGTTGACAGTGCGCAGGACGTCATGGTGTCTGAGGGGAGTGTATTACAGCTACAGTCCAGTGGCGTCAGTCCTGGGGTGGGCAGTCCTAGGAGGTCCTGGTCCTTGTAACATCCTTCAGATTCACAATCTACATTCGCTGGCATGAGATCCTGAGGGGAAAGAAAGGGCAAGGTTAAGAAATGTAGTGGCTACGAGTTTTTACGACTGTTTAGATGGTCGTGGCCATTTAGATTTATCTGGAACTAAAACCGTTAGATTCGGAGGTTTCAAATGTTGACCAAATCAGCACAAACACACACACACACACACAAACAATAGAAAAAACAACAAACAAACAAAATTACAAAAGAATGGCACCAACGGATTTCTCCCAACTCTCTAGATTAGAGTGGAATCTCTGGCTAATTGAGTTTAATCTTCTAATGTAACTTCACATTGACAGGAGCGCTCATTTGTCCCTCAACGTCCATTCATATTATGAGATAAAAAAGTAGAGACACGGGTAAAGCTAGAATATTTGTTTGAAGGTGTGTGTGTGAGAGAGAGGGAGAGAGAGGGAGAGAGACAGAGAGAGAGAGACAAAGAAAGACGAGGTGGGGAGAAATGGAAGAAAGTTATATAAGAGAGAGAGAGAGAGAGAGAGAGAGAGAGAGAGAGAGAGAGAGAGAGAGAGAGAGAGAGAGAGAGAGAGAGAGAAAGAGAGATAAAGAGAGAGAGAGGTGGGGAGAGAGATGGAGAAAGAGAGGGAGAGAGAGAGAGAGAGGAGAGAGGGAGGGAGGGAGAGAGAGATAGAGGGAGGGGTGGGGGAAGGGTCGATACAGAGGAATGCAGCAATACCCTACAGACAGGCCGGAGCAAAGACAAAGATTTACGGATAAAAAGAGACAAATAACGACCTTTTGCTACCAACATCATACTCATTTGACGTACAGCCTAGTTCTAGATTTGGTAAATTGAACTAACCTGCGAGACGAACTTTCCTCTTGTTTTAGTTTTGGAACTGTCCTCTGGGTGCAACTACAAGACGATTCTTTAGTCCGGTATTGGAGTGAGTGAACTTAAAGTTATACTCAAAGTTGACGCCCGAGACTCGGTACGAGTTATCTGTACCTCACAGTCTATAGAGTCCACCGAAATACCTCTTTATTTATTGACATACAGATGTACTTTTATCCTCATCCATCACCACAGACTCTAGAACTAGATCTAAATCTCGAATCTGGGTTGTGCACGTTTCCTTGCTTTTACTTTATAGTACTTTTTTTCAACAAAAAACTCCTCGTTGATCCAACATAAAAGTAATTATAATAGATTACAACAAATGGTTTGATCACGGTAAAACATTTTTAAAAATTACAATAAGAAAACATTCAGACAAAATCTATAATCTAGGGATGAATTTGATCTTGTTTTATGTCAGCAGACTTTTTCAGTTGCAATAACTGAATGAGTAATAAATCGAGTGTTGATTTCGTAAATCCAAGAATTAGCGAGGTTGGCGCACATGTCTTGAGCAGAGGACCAAACGGCACAACTCACTGGGTCAGCGACGAGTGACAGTGGGCTACTGACAGTCTGACACTGACAGGCGAGGGTGAGTCCACTCGGGCCGGGGGTGCTAGGCGGGAGGCGGGATGGCGAGAGGATGGCGAGGGTGCACTGGTTGCGCTCGGCGTGGGGGAACAGTCGTGACTCGTGAGATAACCGCTCTGTATCGCGACACAACCTCTCCTCGCGGGAGAAGACTACGGTACCTGATCCCCCCTCCCCCCCCCCCAACCCTCTCAACAAGCACTCGACGATCACGTGGGATCAACTGTTCCCTGTGATCTTTGGTGGAGCCGCCAACTTCAAAGTGACTTTGCCGCCGTCACTCCGCGCACCTTGATAGAGCCACCAGGTAAAATCGTCCGACTCGGGGGAGGGAGGGGGAGGAGATAGCCTGAGAACTGTAGAGGGGAGGGGGCGCTGAGGGGATGTGGACAGGAGCAGGGGGATAGGGGCGGATTTACAGTTTTGTCGGAATTATACCTGATGCATCTTGGAATGTGTGAAGAATGACATGAGAGACTAAAAGAAATGTTTACTGATGGTTTTCACTAAATCGCCTATGAGAGTCCGGAGTACATGCACTACATAATCTGCGGTGACCCTCTTCGTTCTCATTCACATAGCAAAATACACAATGATAAATATAAAAAGATAATACCACATTTTCGCCTGTTTATTATTATTGTTGTTGTTGCCTAGACAAAGACACATTTTTTAAGACAAATGACACGGACGGGGATCGAACCCGCACCTTCTCCTCGGCACCCATCGCCTTGCCAAGGCGAAGACCAGTGTGCTTAACCTAAATACACAATGATCAATATAAAAAGATAATACCACATTTTCGCCTGTTTATTATTATTGTTTCTTTTATTGAATTTCATGGCGGCGGCAGTAGTAGTAGTAGTAGTAGTAGTAGTAGTAGTAGTAGTAGTAGTAGTAGTAGTAGTAGTAGTAGTAGTAGTAGTAATAGTAGTAGTAATAGTAGCAGTAGCAGTTGTTGTTGTTGTTGTTGTAGAAAATCTTTAAATGGTGAGAACTTACACGAAATATCATAAGAATGTGTTTTGTTGATCAAGCGTGTGAAGCTACAGGAACTTGTCTGTTTCTGTTTATAATGCTGTGACTGACAATTAATACGGTTGACAAAGTGGGCCTGCGACAAAATATGCTAAAACTAATTATAATTACATTTCTGTGTTGTTTTAGTAAGATTTAAGTTGTTTGATAGTTTAATTTTACCATTTCGGCACACTTTATGGTGCACTGACGCATTTTTATGATTTTTCATAATGTAGATCTACATTAAAAAAGTGGATCAAAGGAAAGGTTCCACCCGGTAGTTCATATGAATAAAGAAATTAATAATATATTTGAGTTTTGGTACTTAATTTTAAAGTTAGTTCCATTAAATTTCAAAATGGGTCTACATTTTCAGACTTTCCTTCCTTGTTTAGACGTAGCTGGTCTACAACAAAAACTTGCCATGAATATCGGCATTGTCTATGTCAAAAATGTTGTACCAATCACGTCAGTTTTTTAGGCCCAGCTTACAACCGCTCATGAATACGGCTCCAGGTGGCCCGATTCAACTGGTTGCATTCTATTGATACTGACCCAACCAGCACCGTAGAGGGGAGTGTGTGCGAAATACGACAATTAAATTGTGTCCTATCGTGAGCTTGAACCAAGTACATGTGTTCATCCCTATTGGCAGGTCGGCACAGCTCTTGCACCTGTGCCAGTTCGCCTTCACCAATCGTTTCTTAGATCCAAAACCAGAGGCCTTGCGCGAGAGGGGCCCACAGTAAAACCAAGACCAAGGACCATTGGTTGGGGAATCGGCGCCGGAGACAATGTCATACTTCTGGCCTCTGAGCCAGGAGAAAACTTCATTCCATAGATGTATATATACCAGTTGTTAGTAATATATGCTTCATTCCTGTCAGTGTGATTACGTCACCTGTTATGGTCAAGTCACTCGAGTGTATCGCAAAGTGTGCCAGGCTCCGCCCACCCATACTGCCCATCTGGCACTGAGAGACACAGACTGACACGCTGTCACGCTCACAGGTCCGCTGTTTGCTCGGAGACAGGTATATTGTGGCAGCATCAAAGGGCTCGAACTGTGCCAAACTTCCGCCAAGATCGTTTGAAGTTGCCGCCAGAGTCTTGAGAGCCGCACTCCAGAGAAGTCGCGCGTTCTACAGGCTGAGGCTCTGTGGTCAGAGTTTGAATCCCCGCGCTGAGGGGACGAGATGGCTTTTCAGTGTTATTGCCTCAGTTGCCAGTGCTCTGAGACTGTCGAGCAGGAGGTGTGAGATTGGACCATACCCCCGCCATAGAGGATCTATTATCTATTTTCTGTCCAGCGTCACAGCTTACAATGGTAGAAGGTGGCCATATCCGGATGGGATAAAAGGAAGCCATCTATAGTTTAACCACGCCCACTCCTGCTAAAAGCAACTTGGGTAAAAAAACAAAGAACGCAAAACGAAAACGACAAGAATCGAAAACGTCAAGAATCTATCGGCGATAAATCTAGATCTAGATCTTATGATAATGGCCCAGCCGCACCGCCTCAACCGATACCAGATCAACGATTAGCTTTATTCTAAAACATTAATTATTTCCAAAATGTAATAAACATAGGATCCCTTGACCAAAGATGTGTTCACTCAGCTCCCCATCGGCATAGCGGATTTTTTTAATAACAAAAGTTCTGAAAGCAAACATTTTCTATAAAATGTAAGACAGTACAACTTTAGCCTCCCCACAATTTCGTGGGTTCCCAACTAGTTAAAAATTATGTTCTCATTTTATCATTTGCAGGTGAAAAATGCTCCAATGCAGCAACTGGTCCCGAGTTCAACCTCTGACAATTTTACGTGCTGTCATAAAAACAAAGTGCGGTGACACCAGAACTCTAGCCTCAGCCGATCACCACACCAACCAGTAGGTTGCCATGGGCAATAGGAGGCCTATTTCTTTTAGTCTGACAGGATTTTCTTGAGAACATTGGAGGCGACCTAGCGGGTTACATTTTGCAAGCGGCGCCGGAAAGATCAGTTGGTTGCGCTTTTACCTTGTTTCAAAAGGGCTCTCTACGAAAAGATATACACATGTATCTAGATAATATAAAAACTATCCATGCGTGTGTTTTTTTTGTTTGTTTTTTTTTTACAGCAGCTTGCGTCGCATCCTAACTGGTGATGAAGGAATCCAATGGCAAAGCGCAGACTGAAAAGAGCGAAGGGGCTAATTTTATATGGGACAATGTTACACCTTTGCCCTCGGCAGAGGCGAATTCTTCTGAATATATAACCATAGATCAAACCGGTGCGACAACAAGTGGAACAAAATATCCGTGTGAAAATAAAGGATTTGAACTGAGGTTTTTGTTCACACGAAGATCAAAGGTGAGGGCTTGAGCTGAGACCCATGTGACTGAAAAGACATTTTGTCTTTTTCCCTTTCCATTGAGTCTCACACTTCTGGATTTGAAAGGCTCGGCAGATGTCAAATCTGGATACACCTTCAGTTTTGAAACGCATACTTGAAAACAGCCTCTCTCTCTCTCTCTCTCTCTCTCTCTCTCTCTCTCTCTCTCTCTCTCTCTCTCTCTCTCTCTCTCTCTCTCTCTCTCCCTCTCTCTCTCTCTCTCTCTCTCTCTCTCTCTCTCACCAACAGGTTAGAGATTGACGCTTTTTTGAGGGCGTCAAAAATTGTAAACGAGCCAATCTAAAAGGCTGCTTGTTGCTTTGATGTTGAGGGGCAGGCGACGCTTTGATGTTAGATTACGCCGCCGACGTTTTGTCTTTGAAAGCGCCTGGTCTGTCAGGGCGGGCCTTTGATTCGCCGTGTCCTGAGGGCTGTACCGAGAGCCAGCGCCCCTTAGCGCCCCCTAGCACCCTCTAGGAAGGGCGGCCGAGACAGCTAGTTATTATCAATAATGTAGGGGGCGTGACGGGGCCCTGGTTCTGCTTCTGCTGGTGCGAGTATCACCTGAGACAGGTCCTTCCACAGGAAGAGTCGGAGATGCAGACAACTGACAACTTTACATCAAAACGCACACGTTTACTCATTATTCTAACAATATTTTGCTTACGCCTAGATTTGAACTAGGTCCCGGAATTGTCAACTCCATGAACATACGTCGATAGTGCTGGGATTGGCAAGCAAATTGTCAAAAACTCCCAATCTCATCGGGTGATCACGATTTTGTGTGAGATTCTTAAACAACAAAAAATCAGCAAAAACCTATCAAATATTATTTACTTTTCAAGTTATTGCAATCATAACTTGACACACAGATTTTAGTTATCGTTGGTTGCCAGAATTACATTGTCAAAATGTGTGACAATATATAATTGAAAGTAAAATATAAGGAACGTGCGAAGGTGCATTGTACTAGATGTCCTCTGGGAAACAATATAAAATAGATATAATTGAACGGTATAAAATGGAGGATTCTTAATTGTTTCAAACAGTATAGGAGACTTGACGTTGAAAAGTTGTAAAAGTCTATGTATAAAAAATTACAGCAGTCCTGTTATACAGGAAATTATTGAATACAATGTCTGGGTATTCCATTATCATATCTTTTGGCAACTGTAAATACTACATTGTCAAAATAATAACACAGTACATCTTTTACATGGAGACCAAACAAACAAAACTTGAGCACATTTATCTGATGGTGAGTAAAAGTGTCTTTTGGCAATATTGGTGAGTACAGGTGTCTTTTGCAATATTGGTGGGCATAGATGTCTTTTGGTGTCATTGGTGAGTACAAGTGTTCAAGTGTTTTTTTGAAAACATTAGTGGAGACCTTGATGATCACAAGTGGCTTTTGGTAACAATGGTTAGTAGTGCATGTGCAAGTGCTTGTTTTAAACCATTAGTGGCTACATCATTCTGTCTTTTGACAACTTTGCAGAGTATACATGTCTGTGGCAACATTAATGGGTACATGTGTATTTTGGCAACATTTGTGAATACAGGTGTTTTGTTTTCTTTTGGGGTTGAAGATTGAAAAGTGCACAAAATTATGTCTTTTGGCAACACTGGATAAATCACGTGCCTTTTGGCAACATTGGAAAGCCTTTTTGTCTTTTGACGGCTCACGACATAAACTGACTGTTCATTGTATGAGGGCAGCCATGGCAAGTAATGGCTTTGTATTGGATGGGGGCAGCCATAACGAGTAATGGCTTTGTATTGGATGGGGGCATCGAAGACATGTAACGGCAGTTCATCGGATTAGAGCATCCAGGGTGGCCTATGATATGTACGGGCACTTCGTTGGCTGAGGCCACGTAAAAATACTGTGTCTGTTCGATGTTTAAAGCAGCCAAGGCGCCTGGCAGTCTTGTCCAATAAGTTCAACACGGCAATGTCTTCTGGGTCGTTGCCGTATTGCACCTGACTGTAAAACCAGGAGACACAAAGCGCAGAACAACAGACCTCCTCCTGGAGAGTTCTGTTCTTCGTTTTAATGTTAACAGCCCAGAGCATTCTCGTCCAAATGTTGATATATATGTAGTGGCACTCGGCGCTAAACTTAACAGGACTGCTGACAAGATTTAGGTCCAGGGCCCGTATGCAACTCTGAGTTAGCTTAGAAAGTTCTATCACAAGAAGCTCTCAGCGCGCTAAGTTTGATGCAACCGGTACCTTCACTTACTAAGTTCGTCTTAATCGCTGATTTGGAAAAACCCTGTCGTACAGACGTTAAGACAATAACGTAGCAAATCAGCGCACTACAACAAACGCACCAATTCGGCAGCCATCTTGAAAACCTCTCAACTCAATTAAAAAATAATTAAGCGATGAGTTTGCATACAGCAAGCTGTCGAAGTCATCTCTAGTCTCTTAAATTATATTCGATGCATCAAACATAACAGAATGGTGTTCTTTTGATATTTCTCATTGAATAAACTAACGTCTTTTATTCACGCAAATTTTAGCCTAGATCTTCGTCTAAACTTGCGTGCCCATGCGCCTCGTCACCCCCTTCCCCCCCCCCCCCCCCCAGGATCTCTATAGAGAGGAGGTGGACAGAGAGTGTTTATCATCTTCTAGTGCCTACGGGATCCTATACGGCGACAAGCGGCATGAGTGACAGAATGAAGGCAAGACATAAAAAATTAGATGTAGATCCTATTCTAGTCCATTCTACTACTACAAGGCTGACCCTCTAATGTAGGGGTGCCTAATTTTGGAGATTTTAAAGTTGAAATGGTGGATAAAGGGAGGCAGATAAGACACACCTTCCCTTCTGCGCTAGAGGGACGGGTAAGATAAGGTTTAAACATTTCTAAGGGGGAGGGGGGAGGAGAGATAGAGACAATAAGTGCATCTGGTAGGGTTGTATTTTTTTTAACTGTGGGTACATGTATTACGCTTTCCCACTATTATCATGGCTCTTGTAACAAGAACAATCACTATTTTAATTATCATTGTAACCCACCGTCCCATAAGTATTTTATTACAGCCATAACCATTCCCCCGGATTTGCATCTCTGTACATGAATCTGGAAGTCTACGCGAATAAAACTCATGAGTTAACTAGCGGCCCAGTATCTCCCCCGCCCCCTCCCACACACACACACACACACACACAAAATGATCCCAAAGCTGGATTCACAGAGAGGTTGCAGAACACCTAGATCTAGATCTATCAGGCCAACAGGCTCGCCCCTCGCCCGCCCCTAATCTGGCCCAGTTAGAGATTAAGCCCGGGCTGCCGATTAACGAACTGAGATCAAAGGGAGAGAACTGGCCGGCTGCTGATAGGCCCTTGGATCAGATAACCAGGTACACCACCAGGGCGATACGCCAAGTCAGTGCGAGGTGGTGGGGCTGGGCTTCTACCAATAGGCGCATCATGAGAGAGAGAGAGAGAGAGAGAGAGAGAGAGAGAGAGAGAGAGAGAGAGAGAGAGAGAGAGAGAGAGAGAGAGAGTGGTGGTAGACTTGAAACACTGTAGCTGAAAGTAAGCACAGATTAAACCGTTATTTTTGTTTCATGTACTTTGATAGCTTCATAAGTTCCTGGCATTGCTCTCTGAGGACTCAGTTTGGTCAAACAACTGTATGTGTCGGGGGTGTGAGTACTAGAGTGGCATGACTCCAAACAAACTGCCCATGTAGCCAGACAGCATTTCATCCCAGAAGCGTTATTTGGAACCCAGTAACAATGGACACACTTTTCTTGACGTATCATGTCCTTATCAGATCCATGAAAGTCGCCGAATACTCAGAAAACACGTACTGGTGAATTGTTTCAACTTGTTTGGTATTGTTTCTTCGCGTATTTTCACAAACAAATAATTTTATGATGAGCGGTAGAATGAGACATCGGGTTTCAGTTTTATGGAATCGCATGCTTTATTTGTGATGGCGTGTCTTTATTGTTGAAGGGAAAAGAATTAGAATCAATCACAGACGCCGATCCAGTTCCGGACATACATAAAACAAAAGATGTAAAACCAAAGAAAATATAAGTACTACTTGGACAGTTACCAGATCAACACCATTGTACGACAACCATTCGCCTTGAAAAGATAATAATAACCGGAGACTCGAAACCTTCGTCCATTCAAATCCAAAGCAGCATGGAGTCTGTTAGTTGTTATTGTTATGTGGAACACTAGAAGCGCGTTTAAATTCTTGACAATCGACAGACACATTTCTTGTAGCCTTCGCCTCATCATATCTGTTTTGGTAAACATCAGTTTGTGGCTGGTTCTTCTCTTCTATAAATTGATTCTTTAATCATTACTATCAACTTACCTCACATCTGAGACTTAAGAATCACATGTAGGTTGTATCCACTGGGCAGGACCCTAGCCAGCGAAGCCAGTTATCATGGTACATACGGACTAGCCGCTCATATTTTTACATTAGGACTGAGGATCCCCCCCCTCTCTCTCTCTCTCTATCTCTCTCTCTTTCTATCTCTCTCTCTCTCTCTCTCTCTCTCTCTCTTTGACTCACTCTCTGCCTCTCTCTTTCTTCTCAGAATCCACGATACAGTGTAAAGAAATGGCCATTCATCTCACTCCCTTCATCAATCTCTGTCTCTCTCTCTCTCTCTCTCTTTCTCTCTCTCTCTCTCTCTCTCTCTCTCTCTCTCTCTCTCTCTCTCTCTCTCTCCCCCCCCCCCCCCTCCCCCTAAATCTCCCCCTCCTTCCATTCAGGAATTGGCCGCCGACTGAGATCAAAAGCCTCACAAAATACACAGTAAACAGGCGGGATGTAAACCCGGGGTATACACAAGCATTTGTTCCAATTATTTTAACATTAAGCCCTGTTATCAGCACAAACCCCCACCTGCCGCCCCCGCCGCCGCCGCCGCCGCACAAAGGTAAACATCATACTCACCTGGGGCGACCGTTGTTCCAGGCCTGTGAAAATAGTCTCTGGCTGCGGAACTTTTCCCTCAGATCTCGCGCCAGGAGTTGCCAGGACCTGCCAGAGGCTGACACCAGAGCCGGGAGAGATGCTGGGCTGGATGCAGGTCTGGGTGCCTGACGGGAGGTGGCTTGTCCCCGCACAACGGACAATTTACATTTCAGGTGTTGTTTCACCCCGACGCCGCTTCGTTTACACCTCTAAAGTTAATGGTTATTTCGATTTCGGTTTCACTTCCATGTTATAATTAAGTGACACACAAAACGGCTCTGATGTTCCCATCCTCTTGTAGCTTAGAATCTGTTTATCAACAATCATTTACTTTCCCTTTTCTGCAGTGAATCGCTGAATGTTTTAGTATAAACAAACACAGAGGAAGGAAGAAAAAAAAAACACTTTCTTCCAAAGGAAGGGAAGGGTTGTAGATATTTAAGATGAGACAAGGCAATAAAAGCCTTTGTAAACCCATAGGGAAATTCTCCTTAATCGTACATACACATTATATTTTAATTTAACAACATCAATACATAATTATAATGGAGAAAAAATAGAAAATAAACCTAATTGCATAATTATATGTGTAGAAATTATTACTGTCCGACATAAATAATTATTATTTAGAAAAACACACATCTTTACGTATATACCCCTACAAACACAAGTCAGCTAAGTGTGGTATTTTTCTAGCAATTTCATGGAGGCTGGTAGTAAAGAGTGTTTATATTCTGGCCCTTCCTGGTGATAAACTTACTTTTTTGTAATAATGTTTATAATTATTCACTATAAAGAGGATCATTTATCTCTGATGCTATACAGTTTGTTTTTTTCATTAATTGTAAAACAAACATGTCTTTGAAAGAGGTCAGTTCGCAGCTATTGATTTAGGAATCTTTCTTTCTTATCTTATCTACTATTTGAGCGTGTAATTCCAAAAGATATTAAAGTTTGGATACAGGCGGCACAAATAAATGTGTTAGCAGTTTTGAAATAAAAAAAATCATCTCAATTACATCCACAGAATTATTCTGTGGCAATCCAACAGACCTAGGCAGGGCGGTCATGGGGATGGCAAAGTTTAACATAAAAACTACAACAACAACAACAACAACAACAACAACAACAACAACAACAACAACAACAACAACAACAACAACATCAACAACAACAACAGCGATAACAATCTCCCCCCCCCTCTCTCTCTCTGTATCCCATCCAAGTCTAAAGGCCGCCTTTCCACCACCGGGAAGCTTTACAGTTGTCTAATTGTATTAGTACACTCAGTTGTACAGTAACTGTTGTTACCTACAGCTGGGAAAGCGGGCGCTCAACTCTTGAGCCCATTACATGATCGTCCACTCCATTCATCATTCGTCGGGAGTTATTACTACCCCCCCCCCCCCCCCCCCCTCCCTTTTTTCATTTAGCAATGTACAAAAGCAATGGTTTCTCGATCTTTGTTACGGGCAGTCTTCGATTGGTTCAAGAACCAAGCTGGTCAATTCATAAACTCAGTGCAGGCATCAAAAGTACATAAGTACATTTCCCCATTCATCCCTTGGCTACCCAGTAGTTCTTACCCCGCCCCCTCTCCTGACCACCCCCGCCTGTAGCTATCACTCAGTATCAGCCGTGTTATCAGCACTGCGCGCCCCTACCTGAACCTCCTGCAGTGGTCGCTGTGGTCACCAGTGGACTTAGGTCACTCAGTGGACACCGCTCGCCCTTTGATCTGTGCCGCACCAGGTGCCTCAAGCTCCACAGGTGGTGGCTACTGCCCAGGTGGGACCTTCTGATAACTCCTAGATATGCGTGTGTGTGTGGGAGAGAGAGAGTAGAGAGTGAGAGAGAATAATAATAATAATAATAATAATAATAATAATAATAATAATAATAATAATAA
>RQTK01000781.1:23039-69547 GCA_003991915.1 Elysia chlorotica | reverse complement strand
GGCTCACCTCTCTCACCTCTTCCTTACCTGTCTGACCCCAAGATCCAACTTGAAAGTTCACGACAGGAGAGCGGGAAACATAGGGTTAATTACACCAGCCGTCAGTTTTGGGTTTAAAACCTCTCAAACAATTAGTTGAACACCTCTTCAAGCATTCTGTTTCCATTTAGCTTTGCTGCACTTATTCGTGTATACAGCAGACCCTTCCTGCTAATTACATCAACATGTATTGTCGATTTTATAACTAAAAACAAAATTAAAACAACAATAACAATAACAATCACTCACCTTAAGTTTTAACAAGAGCCAACATTACCCATACTCTTAAACGCCGGGGAAAATAGAAACGTCGCAATAAATTATCTAACGCTGGAGGTGGCACGCATATTATTGTTGGCTTCTTAAGAATAGAATTGAAGATCAACAGTTTATTATTGGCGCGCATTGTTACATCCAATGGCAATTTGGCTGAAAATTATGCTTAACACAGTAAATAGCGCATTGTTTCTAAGGTGCGCCATTGTGCTGGTATGTGTACTTCAAGCAAGGTAAAAAACGTCAAGGTGCTGAACCCCGCCAGACTCATCCCTGTCACGATTTGGTAGCGGTGGTTCAGTTGGTAGTGCTTTTCACTGACGGCCAAGACGTAGGCTAACAACGTTCGAATCTTAACTAGCGCCCCTCTCTGTTCCCGCGTAGAAAGTTCTGAGAACTCTAGGGGACGTAATGTTAAAAGCTACGATATTTCATCACGCATACAGTGAAAATATGACGTTGTTTATTGTTGGTGACTTGTTTGTCGTAAAGAACTGAAACGTGTAAAAGATCATTCACAGACGCAGCATCTTTCAATCATGTTGTTTATGTAAACGTCAAAAGTGTTTCCAAGTGAAAATTTGTTCTCTTCAATGCGAACGGGGAGCCTACATACGTGTTACTAAAAGCCTTCTATACCATAGAGTGGTATTCTCTAGCCCATATTTCATTGTCTAGAGTTGTGCAAATGAAATCTTTCGATATTTTCACAATCCATAGATTTTCTCAAGTATTCTATACGAAGAAGAGAAAGGATTTCATAGAATAGAAAGCCTCTTTCGAGCTATACTTTTCAAAGGGTCGCCGTAAAGGATACCCCAGGGGAACCTAGGACACGTTAAACCCGGAGTGGGGGAGAGAATTCTCTCCCTGCCTCTTTGTAGAGAACTTTTCAAAGGGAAGCTATCTATTAAACAACAAAATGTTTCAGTAAATCGCTTTACTCCCCCTTTCTCCCAGATGCACCACACAGCAGGGCGACACATGAGGAAATAGATGATATATTAGCATGCTGTGCAGCAGCTGTTTAAGCAACACCGTGTGTTATATGACTTAGAGACACCAACAACAGCGTCGATGAAGATGACCCTGAGAGGAAAAGAGCATTTTTGAAAAGAAATAAACAGATTTTAACAGAATATTAAGGAGAACCGATTGGTTCCACCAGACTGAAAGGTATGCAAGTGGCTGTAGACTATTATTATTCATTTCTCAACACTCGTTACAAATATGATTCTGTACATAGACATGGACACAAAATGATAGTTCAACTGAGACATCCTGCCCGCCAATCAAGATCACTACTGACTAAGCTATCTGACGCCCTATAGCTGTAGATAAAAAAATCCATGGAAATATAGAGTTGTGAGATATGGATAGAAAGAATAGTCAATCGCTGTCCCAAGTGTTTGGGACTCAACCAGCCAAGAAACGTTAAACAAGCGTTGGCTACCTGTAACCTTGCTCTCCTTGTTTTAAGATCAGATGAAAATTGAAAGTTAAAAGCGTTTACTAATTTATATGTTGATACACAGATGTGGATAATTATTTAACAACAACAACAAACTAACAACATCAAACAAAAAACAATATTAATGTTATTTTTGCCCGGGGGATATCTGACAAAGGGAGATTATGCGCAAAACAATTTTATGTCTCCTTAAATGTGACTACTTCCCTTGAATGGCTCCAAAGCGCCAGTGGCACGAAGTGCTGGTGTGATGTAGAAGGGCACAGAATTAGCAGAAACATTAAGCTTATTTGGAAACAGTACGATCACGTCACCAGTCCAAGATACATTGCAATAAGTTTTAGTTGATCGTTCTATTCGGGATGTATCCTGAAAAAAAATTATTTAACCTTTCCCCACCTTAGTCGATTCTTAGTGTGGTTTGTTTGTTTGTTTGTAATGTTGTTGAACGTCCAACGTCAGCATTGCATAGGCTATTTTGGAGACGGGTCCTAAAATTGATATCTGAGATTTTTACGCGCTGCCACGCACGAAGCAGTGTGGTCATGGGGCTGGTGTTATCTCTGCAGGGTGAGAGACGCAGAAGAGAGATTGCGATCTCCGTCTTAACTGTTTTTAGTTTTCGTTTTACACAATGCGCCAATCTCTTAAACTAAAAACCTGTGCTTGTTCTATCTTTTATCATCATGTATGGTATATGTACAAAATTATTATAGTCTAAATTAGACCAATCGAAATGTTCATTTCAATCTTGTTTGTATTACCTTCTTCATTATTTTTCAATTCGGTTCGCTTGGTTTGATACTGCCTGTTATTACGGCTTGGATTTTGCAAATCTTACAGGCAGATCGGGACAGCAGCTGGTATTCAAACCTAAGTACACTCTTCGCGTTATTGTAGAGCATTTACAGTACTCACTCACTGAGCAGTTTGGCCCACTGAATAGAAGGTGGAAGAGAACTCCAGTCTTTCAGGGACGCAACCGTGCCACAAAGACGTGCTTTAGCTATTCCTCTGTTTATCTCTCTTTAGTCTAATCCTGCTTCTATTACTCCTCCTACTCCCCTCCCCCCCTCTCTCTCTCTCTCTCTCTCTCTCTCTCTCTCTCTCTCTCTCTCTCTCTCTCTCTCTCTCTCTCTCTCTCTCTCTCTCTCTCTCTCTCTCTCTCTCTCTCTCTCTCTCTCTCTCTTTGAAAAACAATCAGATTTCGCCCCCTACCAATTGTCTCAGTTTCAGTACACTGTGCATGTGGTCGGTTATCCCCGCTCTGTCTCTGTGGCAGCCCCTAAACGAATGTCAACCCTTTAAATCTAGAGGACCATCGCTGTATTGGATTGTCCTTGAGATCCTAAGAGAAGTTACACAAGCAGAGGTCTGTCCTTTCTCCGACTAGAGTACAACTACACAAACATTCCACAGTCAGTAGACCAGGAGACTAGAAGTAACAATCTGGTCAGTCTGCTAGCGTCCCCCTGGTGTGCCTGTACCATTGCCCCATATATTCACTGGACGGGGATCTCCCGGGGGTTGGGGCGAAACACTTCAACACTGGAGGCGTCAAAGCTCACACAGTCCTGTCCCTTAGAACACCGTACCACTTTACAAGCAGACTCGAAATTCATACATAGATCGAGATCGAGATCTAGATTCCTGGTGGAAGGAGGGGAGAAAACACCTTCAAACTGCTTGACCTGCAGTCTGGACAGAAAATCTATGAGCGTACAACCCTTCGCTTTTCCCTATTACAGGTACTGCCTTCGTTTGTACATCCCTCTCGCTCTTTCCCTCCTCACCTCTCTCTCTCTCTCTCTCTCTCTCTCTCTCTCTCTCTCTGTCTCTCTCTCTCTCTCTCTCTCTCTTTCTCTCTCTCTCTCTCTGAATTGCTGTATATCTGTCTTTCTACCACTCTATCCCTGTGAATCTGTCGGTGTGCTGCCTCCTCTCTCTGCCTTTCTGTAACTCTATATTTACATCGTGCCCACTTATCGTAACAATACTTTTAAACACATGCGGGTGCTGTGAGTTGTTATAGCCAACTTTCCTCCTTGCCCTTATTCTTTGCTTTTAAACGTCCCATAATTTTCCTTGCTTGAATGCATCATCTAGATTCAAAATTGTTATCTCTTCGTCTTTAAAAAAAATCTATTTCCTCCATACAATAGAGGGAATTTCAAGCGGAGACTCTAACCGCAGTCCTCCAACTTGCCAATCTATAGCTCTGCCAATCTGTGTCTGACTGATCTGTCTAGCTCACCGTAGCATCCTAGAATTCCTATCTCTCTGTGTTAGCGAGTTCGAACCTAATACCATCTACTAGTCAATCCAGAGCACTATATAACTTAGCTTTGTGTCACCCGTAGCCTCCCAGATTTCCTATCTCTGTGAACTTCGGTAGGAGAAGCAAAGCTCTGTTTTTTCATGTCTCCTAAGTCTCAAGAAAATACTGCGATGGGACTCCAGAGCGGAGGGACCGGGGCATGCTTGGTTATATTGCACATCGACCCAACCAGTCCGCCAGAGCAGGGCTCGAACCACGGACATCTGCGCGGACGCCGATGCTCTAAGTTCAGGGCTAGCGCACTCCTCCCTATCTCTGAGTACTAGCGACTACAGCGAGCTAGCTAAGTCAGGCTGTGTTTGACTGTTTGGCCCTGGCTTTATCCCAGCAAGCCCGGCTTTCACTGTTTCAGTTTTACTGGATGGGGCGGCCAGAGTTTGAACGGCGTCACCTCGATGATGACAACACAGGCCTTGCAGTTTGTAGCACGATGACGAATGACAGTCTCCTGACTCACAGACATAGACCTTTCTCTATGGGATGCGGATCAATGTTCAATTACTTGAGGAATCACTGATCGCCCATTGGTTCCGTTGGTCTAGATGGACGTTTTAATGTAATGAGATGCTGTTAAGAATCCCCTTTCATTCCGACTCCGTTTTCAGTGTGAGAACAGTGAGCGCAAGGCTTGCAGTGCGTCCCCTGGCCCCATACAACACCGGCACAGTGGTACATATATACACCGGTACAGATCCAGACCCGCTTGACTTGCCGGCCAGGTCGAAATCTGCGCCGCCCTCACCTGAAGCCTGAGAGTGGCTGAGACCTAGATTGTCTAGATCTCGAGTCTAGCTCTAATAGGCGAGAGATTTACGGGAATACCCCCCCCCCAGGTCCTGTGCCTATTGCCTAGCGTGTCGCTGCTACTGCCTCAACCTGTCACAAATACCTGTAGCTGGGACCTCCAAATCTGGCTACACGTCAAGCCTGGGACAAGCCCCCGCCAAGGACAGGCCTAGTGCTACTAGTGCCCTTGTGGATTATTACACGACATGCTGCTCAGATTGCAGCACTGGATTGTACTCTATGCATCTGTAAACAACATACTTTACCTTGTCTCATTTGTTGTGGATTAGCGTGGATGTACATTCGCAATTATAGATAGTTTTGTCAATGAGGCAATACGTGTCATTAATCATACTGTGGAGTTATCAACTTTTAGATGACTCTTTTGATTCACATCGTATTTCGAGGACGCACTGTGATTAAAATGCACCAGGTGGTGGTGCTAAGGTTTAAACTGTGCGAACCATAAGCATGTGCGAGCATAACATAATTCATTATGAATTTTTTAGGAGATATTGATCGAGCTTATAATGATCATACACTCAGTCATTGGTTTTTTATTTTGTTCTGTGAGACCTGGAGATTCAGTTGAACCTGTTGCGACACTTAGATAACAGCACTGATTTCTAGATCCAGGTCTTGTTAGGTTACTAATTTTACATATTGTAGAAGCAGCAATCGGCCGAATCTGACTAGGCATGTGACCTACTTAGTGTTTGCAACACATAGATAAAATTAGATATATAGCTTCATGCAACCTAAGATAGAGCATAGGGAGATTGTACTCTAAGAATGGCAATTTTTATTCTACTCTGGATGCACATATTTTATAGGTTGTCATGTCATAGAATAAGATCTAAATCTAAGCTTTCATAAGTAAAAAAAAATTTAAATCGGCGTTCAATGGCATAGTTGGTAGTGCTCATGGGGCAGGAGGGCTGAGGTTCGAAACTCAATATTGTCTCCCGTTTCCAAATACGATTCATGGGAAAACTTAGGGGACTTTGGAAAAAAACTTGTGTAGATTACCTATTTCATTGATATTTCGCAACAACCTAACGTTCAAACTATGTTTATGTGAAACATTGACCAGAATGAACTGATATCCATTAATGTTTATGAAAAAATATCCATTTAATTTAGATTAGAGCGCAGTTAAAAAAGAAACAATGGCAATGCCAGATTGACTCTCTATCTCTCTCTCTCTCTCTCTCTCTCTCTCTCTCTCCCCCCCTCACATCTCTCCTAACCTTTCGCCAATATTTGCCCATGCTAGCTGGACCGGTGGCTAACTTGTGTGTGGGCTAAGTTAGGAACAGCAATAAACGCATCGCAGAAACAAAGTTCAAGGATAAGATATGTAGATCTAAATCTTGGTCGATTAAATTAATGTTTACACTGTTGTTATCTATAACCTAATTTCAAGAGTCCACACCTTTCCTGTCGCAATGCAGTGGGGTTTCAGTTCGCTACAGGCACTGGAAGATTTTAATTATGTTTTTGCTAAGGTTTTTTTTTTTTACATCAGTTGAAGCTGTGGCCATTAAAGAAAAATAACTATAAAATTGAGGGTATATTTCAACCTCTTTTTGGTTATAGCAATGTCCGTGCTTTTGGGTTTAATTTTACACGCATTAGGAGAATAAATTCCTATTTTTCAAACCAATAAAGCTAGAAGTTATAACATTAGCCACTTTTATTGACCCCCCAATTCATAAGCATCTTGGCCTGTCAGAATTATATTATGATCACTTTATGAGAAAAGATAAGCGATATCCCAAGACACTGAGGCGCTATCAGGGAGGTTTATTGACTTTTAATCTCAGCAGTCAAGTGGAGAAATGAATACAGCTCTATTCAGTGTAGCTCCGGATCCGGAATTTAGACTTGGCTTAACTCTCTTCGCTTCTCCTGTGGAAAAGGGAGGCAAACAACCAGAATAGGTGTCAGTTTTAGACTTCATACTACCGGGTACTTAAATAGGCCTACACCATAGAGCTCTAAAACCCAAAATTTGAAATTTCAAATTCCGAGCAGAAATATGACGCCGAACACAATCCTCGCGGAGACGGAAGGGAGGGATTAACCAGAGAATTTTAAAAAATATGGATGATAAATTTGTCTTCGGAGCGTGAAATTTGACACCTCCGACTGGGGATAAAGTTAAGCCTTTGGTTTCCTACAGTAACTATGTATCCTTACACACAGTCCCAACCGGAATGAGAGTCGAGTTTTCATGGGAGTTTTATCCTTTGTTCTTTACAATGTGTGAGCTTGCTCAGTCGGTAGAGTTTCCAGGCTCTGTCTCCTATAATGCCTAATGTGACCAGCTGAGACAAGTCGATTAACAAAGCTACTCTCTGCCTCTGAGTGGCAGCACAACGTAAAATAGTCAGACGTTTAGTCTGAAACCCATGGCCGTATAGCACCGAATGCTCATTTGAGAAAGCCAGTAGGTCATTCGTTAAATTATGACTTATAAGTCTTCTCTACTCGACCATAGACGGTCGTGTGAATCCTCAGATCGTCTACAGATCTCTGGATGATATCAAACCTCCCGAGGTGTGAACGGGGGCCCAGGGTATCGCTGTGCCGGCTTTTAATCCGTGGGGATTTCTACACTTTGTGGCGACCTGTCACAATGTCAATCTGGTAGCTTGAGAAAATAATCAGATGTTCATTCTGGAGCGCAGGTAGAACACCCGTAGTGTCCTGGACTAGAGAGTTGGACTGTGAGGTTCAAGGACCAAGCCCCAGCTGGTGCCTCCGTCTCCATTGACCCGTTTGGGAAACCAGGTGGGCGTTACCCTAATCTAAAGTTGCTTGAGCTGACATAATTATGTGCTCCCCCGTGCAATGCTTAGCCACTTTAAGGGGTACCAAACCAGAGGTTACTTAATACGGTCCCATCCATTGCTCGCATTACGAAAGTCTCTCCTTACTTATCTTGCACAGCAGTTTTCTAGCCTCCCGTTCTGACGCGCCCTGTTCGATATCGATGGGTAGACACTGTTCTAGCAGAGAATGTGATTTTACAGTTGTTTTTCTTTATGGAAGACACGAGATCTGTTCAACAAGCCCAAACGTATGCGAAATCTCTGTAGTGTCATTTTAGTGTAGGTTTGTTTGTCCCTTTACTCGCTCTATGTCTGTTCGCACTGCTGATCACCACCCATCGTGGCTCTGTGCCATATGAGCTGACAATATCTAAAGCAGAGCTCAGGATTTCCAGCTAGGATACTGAAATCTTTTTGAAATCACATTTCCTACATATCAAATGTTCAAATGTGGCCATGAACTTACCATGTAACACCAGAGTGAGTCAGGGATCATGTAACACCCAACTTGATACCCGCACACGCGTTTTGAGTCCGGCAGGTCACCCCCCGCCCCCGCTTTGTCAGCCTGTTGAGTTCTGTGTTGGATGGTCCAGTGACTCGCTGGTCACTCCATAGTTCCGTCCACTGACCCCACTGCACTGCAACAGCTGCTGTCGTAACAACAACAACAACAACAACAACAACAACAACAACAACAAAACAGCTGTATCATAGTCGGGCGTCTAATTTTACATCCTCTTTGTACTTTTTTATGCTAGGTCTTGTTGTTATGTCCGCTCAAAATCATTCGACATAGGTGGTGGCAACATAGATCACGTTATGTAAATCTCGCGAGATTTGCGATAGAAAGCTTCCCTTTTAGTTTAGGTCGGTTTCAATATCCAAGCTAGTACTCGGATCCCCAACCCCGCCAGTGTTTGAGCTGCTATTGACTCAGTACAGTGGTTTGATCATTAAACTACTATCCAAATAAAACCAACCACAACACAAAAGAAGCCATCTTTACTTCGCTTGTATTTTTATGGACATCTTCTATAACATTAGTTTATGTTGTGATTAGTGTTTTATTGACTTTTTGCCCAACGGTTGAAACAGGTATAAGTATACTTCGGAGAATTTACCATGGAGCCAAACACATGTTTATTTCATAGACAAATATTTTAAGTTTGAATTGTGTTGAGGTGGACGACATAGTTACTTGCATCCTTTTCTTTCAAGGAAATCCAGTGTGCTTATAATTATGTCCGATTAGTTTGAAAGATTCATCTCGTAATTGATTGGCTAGACAAGTTGTTATTATATTTAGATATTTCGCCATTCACATTCAGGATACACCGTTTCTAAAGTGAGTGCATGTTTGTGGAAGATCGGAGATAGATCTATTCGCCACAAAGCAAGACATCAAACAAAATGTCGTCCAAGACAAAATCCGGGGAGTCTGCATCCAAGTCTGCAAAGGATCAAGGGGACACAACTGTGGATGATAGCAGCTACTTCCGGCAGAAGATCCAAGAGGCGGCAGGTAAGGGTTTTTATTGATGTTGTCAGTCTCCCAGAAGTGGGAGTTTCAATATTTGGCTTTATTCTTCCGAAACTGTAGATGACGCCCACTGTTATCTGGATAGCCACAATATCTTGATCAAAGAAAACATGTTTTGTGAATTACTACAACGTGTTGGTAGAAGATGGCTTGTGTGAAGAGCATTTATTTTTTTCCAACGCGAACCCCCATCAACCCTCCCCCCCTAAAAACAGCAACAGCAACGACAACAACAACAACATCAACAACAACAACAACAACAAACAAACAAACAGACAAAGGCGCATTTCATTATTTCAGCGTTGGCAAAAGCAACTTCTGCTCAGCAGAAAACATCCAACAGTTGTCGAGTTTTTATTGCCGTAGATGTCCATACACCAGACATTCCTCCAGCAGGCACCAGTGAAGAAAGTAACTGTACAACTCGCCACTGGTCAGCGGAGACTGTTAACAGATGACCATCCACTAGTCGCTACTGCAGTGGACACTCTCACCCTTAAACTATCATGTGCTAGCAACTAAACGTCTTAAAGTCTGGACACAAAACAAGTTCTTCCAGTCATGGTGTAGGATAGGTTGTCCTCAACATGGTAAAACACGGGACCTGCGCCGGCTATGTCTCTTCTGTCACTTATTTTATAAAATGCTGCACCGGCTTCCATGCGATGTCAAAGTTTGCTGTCTGTGCTATAATTTATTTGTCAGCGTTTTTAGCGGCAATATAAATAGCTTAGTCAAGTGTGTGTGTGTGTTTGTGTGTATGTGTGTATTTTAGAGATTTGCCTATTTTTTAATGATATGTCAATATATCAAGCATAAATACTGACGCTCCTGTAATATCAAAGTTTGTTTTTGCTGTAATTTATTTATCAGTATTTATTTGTACAAGCACCGCTGCAACATCATTGTCGAAACATCTTTTTCCGGTACCTCTGTTCCATCGAGGTTTTTGTATTTCATATTTGTTGAACGAGTTTCTCTTGACGTTTATAGAAGAGTTCAGCCTTAACCTTACAGTTTATATGTACATTATCTAACTGCTCTGCCTATACTTTGTACCTCAGCTATGCTTCACTGATCTTTGGGCTAGGGCTACATCTTGTTTATTACCCCCGCATCATTGCGTCTTTCATAGCAGATCCCGGTGTCGTGTTGCGGCTGGCTAGATCACAATACCAACTGGCTATTTAATTTATGGCACACTTTGTTTTGTGTATTTTTAAGTAAGTGATAAAGTTCAGCATCATTTCCATCATCATCTTTGGGGTTTATACACGGGCATCACCACGAAAAGTTTAAGGGACATGAGCTGAACTTTTACCCTTCTCCATACCCTTCGTTTCTTAACTCTTGAAAATCGTAGTTTACCTAAGTCGCTTGTCGCGCCTACAAGCTGAGACTCAATGTTTACTGAGATGCACTTCATAACACACGGAGCTCCGGAGCTCTCCCCACAGAATCAATGTTTGTTTTATCCCGTGGCACCCTTGAAGATCGGGACCAACCAGGGGCGCCAGTCACCGTTAAATAATGATACTCCTAACATCCAGTTGTATTGAGGTGATATTTGACATCCAAAGTCAGCGTTATGTAGGCTATATTGTAGACAGACCCCAAGACTGACGTCTGATAAGTTTATGCCACATTAAACTGACACCGACCTAATAAATAGGGGACGAACTTGCCAGGGCTCGTACCACCCCCTCCCCCCCCCCCCCCCCCCACCCCACGGCGCCCCCCCCCCCCCCCCCCCCCTCAAACATCCAGAGATGCACGAGTACTTCCGTCGATTACTCATCACCACATCCGGATAGGGTGTTTTAAGAAACCTTTAAAAGCTCCCTAAGAGGGTTAAAGAAAGTAAAAGCAGACTCGGAGGCACCCTACTATCGTTGTGTGTCCAACTCCTGTCCAGGGTAAAATCACATACATGTAGGCTCCTGATCTTCTGCTTGTGAGGACGTTCACACCACTCAGGACTGTCTTAACTGTATCGCCGACTGGGATTTAGACTTAGTGGTCAGTGTTGTGGTTGAAGCTTTTTCTTCTGGTAGTTTGTTTCTTTGTACACTTTCTCTCTCTCGCGTCTTTGCAGTTTGTACCTTCCCCTTTCTGTTACGTTCATTTTTATTTATTTACTTTTTTATTGTTGTTTTTTCTTTTGTTTTCAAAATTTCTGCCACCTTCAAACTGCTCTGACTTAGATAATATGTTTATTTCTCTTCTCTATCTGCCCATCTGTCTATATGTCTGTCTGTCTCTGTCTGTCTCTCTTGTACACTCAAACACATTTCTCTCCTGAAGAATTTGGTTCACGTATCAGAAGGCATGGAGTCCTCGCCCAGTCTGAGTTTAGCTTGTGACAAGAATTTACAACTCGTTCTTTGTTACTCTTTCCATCTCTCCCCCCCCCTCCTCTCTCTCTCTATCTCTCTCTCTCTCCCTCTCTCTCTCTCTCTCTCTCTCTCTCTCTCTCTCTCTCTCTCTCTCTCTCTCTTTCCTTTTCCTCCCCTCTCTCCTCTCTCTCTCTCTCTCTCTCTCTCTCTCTCTCTCTCTCTCTCTCTCTCTCTCTCTCCTGACCACACTAGGTATTATATCAAACAGACCCTGTGTCGGACCCTACTGTACCAGTGTAGCGTGCCCACTGTTGGTCCTACCCGGGACATTGTTGTCAGGCTTCCTTCCGCCTGGATGGCACATCGCTTGGATGAGCATCAGTGGAACCCGGTGGGGGTGAGGGGGGAGGGGCTCTTGTCTCCAAACTTCCTGGCATACAAAATCAGAGCACCAGACTGAAGAGCGAAAGGGGTCGAGAGAGAGCGAGAGAGATAGAGAGAAAGACGAATGTCTCACACTCCGTACATCCATACAGAATATTTGTGCGTTTGTATTATGTTATTGCCCTTGTAGATGTATTCTAATTCCTACAAAAGGCATTGTTTCTTGTAGCCTTAATCTTAGTTTGTGCTTCTTTAATACTCTTGAACTATGATCTGATCTTCGTGTTAACTAAGATGGGCAAGCTGTTTATGTACATAAGCTCGCGACCTCGGAGATAAGTTTCCGGTTAGACATTAGATCTTGAAAATATCACCACAGCTAAACATTTGTCCACTTTAATTCAACTTTGGATTTCTCACACAACCTCTACGTACATACCTTGCTTTAGAGGTATAAAACTTAACTCTTTGACTTCATCACTTCTTTCCCCTCATCAAGTACGCAGGTTCCATCTTTAGTCCCTGTCATTGCTGATCCGATCTGTTAAAACCGCTCACCCTCCGACCTACCCTTTGCTCTCTCCTGGGGGGGCGCAGTAACCCTGGGGTAGAACATCGGCTTCCGGCGCAGGAGGTCCGTGGTTCGAGCCCTGGCAATTTCGCTCCCTACTGGTTGGGTCGGTGTTAGTTTAATGTGACCGGCTGAGACAGGAGTCATGGTATCCCCGCCCTGTCTCGTGTGTGGCAGCACATAAAATTGTCAGACTTTAGTCTTGGGGTCCGTCCACAATATAGCATATATAGTGCTGATGTTGGACGTTAAACCAACTTAACTACTCAACTACAACTACAACTGCTCTCTCCCAACCTGCGCTGACCCGGCCTGTTAAAATCGCTCACCCTCCGATCCACCCTCTGCCCTCCCAAACCGTGTTGCTCACCCCTCACCTGTCTTCTCCCGCACGCGAACTTATCACTGGCACTACCATCAGCGGTAACTGCGCTCTGTGGCATCTCTCTCTACCTCTCTCTCTCTATCTCTCCTTCTCTCTCTCTCCTTCTCTTTCTCTCTCTATTCTTTCTCCAGCTCTGTCTGTCTGCCTGTCTCTCTCTTTTCTCTCTCTCTATCTCTATATCTTTCACTGTCCATTTCTTTCCACCAATCTTCTTTTTCTCTCTTATTCCTCCATCTCTCCGCCTCTCTCCAACTTCCGTCTCATATCCCTCTATGTAGACATATCGCTCTTTTTCTCTTTCTTTTTCTCTTTCCTTGCCTTCTCACTTCTCCCCTCTCCCTCTTTCTATCCATCTTTGTAGACATACATCTTGTCTCTCATTCTACCGCCCCTCTATCGCTCTGATTATTGTATAAACATTTCTCTCTCTCCCTCTCTCTCTCTCTCTCTCTCTCTCTCTCTCTCTCTCTCTAACTCTCAACAGCCCGACACCTGGTACAGTGGTAAACCTACAGACCCAGGTAAACAGTCAGCCAGGTCCTGGCGGGTGGCTGAGGGGGTAGTCTCGTCACCTTACCACTCTTGGAGTTGAGCTTTCGTGTTCTCACTGGCACGTCCAGGAGTAGGGTTTTGTTTGTGTGAGTCTTTCATAAACGTCCATTTCATAGGACAGTCCAAACAAGCTTTCACTCTCATGGCTTTTTTGTTAATATTTATCTATGTAGTGAGACACTGGGGATACACCAAAGTTCTGTGACTTCTGTTTGTGCTGGATGGTTCTAAGTGAGACTTCTATAGTTCCATCAGTTGGTTTTTGTGATTCTCTCTTCACTTGTGCTGTGATTCTGGGATTTACTCGGGGGGTGCCCGTTCTCCTGTTTGTGGTGGATCTTTTATAAGTGATAGATTTAGATATTAAAAATACAGGTGAAAAGTTTCCCCGTGTGGTCCGTGTGTTGACCGTCTGCTAATAGTCGTAGACACGCTTCAAGTTACTTTATTGACACATGCGCACACACACACACACACACTCATATAAAACACAGACACAATATTAACAGTAAATATTCACCTTACTTACGTTGATCATAAAGTGTCTCATACTAAACCTTTAAGAAGAGAAAATTAGCCTCCCTCTAGATAGATTAACACAGCACTTACGGCGACACTTTATTACCATTCCCACAAAAACATGATTGATTCGCTCTGTTCTCTTGTGCACTCTAAGCTTGCGCACTGCGCAGGCGTCGGCAATATGAAAATTGCATCTCTATTGTTCAGTGTTATGGCATCACCAACATTCCGCCGTCGGAGAAGGTAATGGAGACTAGGAGAGGGGCGCCTTGTGCCATCCCCTGGTTTAACACACTGCGCGATAAAAGATAATCTCGGCTAGGAGAACATTACCTGATCCTCCATGCTTGACAATCTGTCTTTATCTCCCGAGTGTCGGTGCTAATCTAGTGTAAACTTTAAGAGGGAACGTGGAATAATAATTTTGTTCTGTTCGAAAACAAAATGGCAATCTCATTAACGACTTCCTTTTTTTCCTTCATCACCATCTCCTCCTCCCGTCCTTACACTACTTTTTTTTCTCCCTTTTTACATCTTTTCCTTCTTTCCTTGTTCTGGTAATTGTTTTCCTTCAACGCTTTTTTTTTCTCTTTCTTCTCCTTCTTTGGCTTCTCATCTTTCTCCTCACCCTTTTCCTTATTTACTGCTTCATTATATTGTTAATGTTCTTGTTTTGTTGTTGTTGTTATTGTTGTTGCTTCACTTCGTTTCTATCTTGCAATCACATTCTTATGATCTTACACAATTCCACATTCGATTCCGCATTCATTCTACCTTCTGTCATCAAAATCCGAAATTTCTCTTCAATAACAAGCTTCCTATTTCTTTAGCACTCTGCCTTTTTGTAATGTTTACCTATAGTTCTTTACATAACGATAATTATACGTATTGCTTCCTACTTCACATACCTGACTCCACAATCTTGTGCGCCTCTTTCCATTTTCTCTATAGTTTAACTACACTAATTATTGCCTGCTTCCTGTGTTAGAAATAGAACGTTGTTGGAATCTTTGTTTTTTCTGCATCTGTGCAGTTTTTACGACGTAACGCTTAAACCAGCAGCAACCAACATTCCGGGAATACCCAGTGAAGATGTGTGATCACTTGGAACATTCTGGGTGTACCTCTCAGTGCACCCTTCTCTCCCCCCCCCCCCCCTCTTTTTTACAGACACACACACACACAACGTACAATCCTTCCTGCACTTACCATTACCGGTATTGCAATATGTATTGGTTGTCGAAAGTTGACGTCAAGTTCAGAGAGGAGGGTCTGATCGGTGGCAGAGAAAATACGGTTTCGTGTCAAATGTAACGCTAAATAGCTCAGGCGGTAGGGGAAGATGAGAAAGCCGGTTCGAATCTCAGCTTGTGATCAGTACAAAACACTTTAGGAAACCCAGTAGACTAACAACTTTTCAGAGCTATTGTTGATAAGATGGGACGGGTAATTGAATATGGATTTATTATTAAGGATGAACAAAGAGGAACATAGAGATTTGCGCAGTTCGAATCTTCACCAGGTTTCCTAAGTGGATGAGACCAGTTTGCACCTTTGTGTACCAATGCAGACACTTGTGAGTGTCTTGAAGATAAGTTGGTTGATTTGTTAAACAGTTTTAGAAGGCCAGCCCACCACTACCGGTAATCTCAGGGCCTATTCCATGCTGTTAACCACATGAATAATTATGCGTTATCTTTAAAAAAAACCCAACATTTTACCAATAATTTTTTTTATTTAAAGGCCAGGACATTATGAAAGTTTAACAGGCTTTTTATTATATCATATAGTGTACGTGGAATATAACAGTGGCCAAGAAAAGGGTGTTCTGTGGCATCTCTCTCTACCTCTCTCTCTATCTCTCCTTCTCTCTCTCCTTCTCTTTCTCTCTCTATTCCTTCTCCAGCTCTGTCTGTCTGTCTGTCTCTCTCTTTTCTCACTCTCTATCTCTATATCTTTCACTGTCCATTTCTTTCCACCAATCTTCTTTTTCTCTCTTACCCCTCCATCTCTCCGCCTCTCTCCAACTTCCGTCTCATATCCCTCTATGTAGACATATCGCTCTTTTTCTCTTTCTCTCTCTCTCTTTCCTCGCCCTCTCACTTCTCCCCTCTCCCTCTTTCTATCCGTCTTTGTAGACATACATCTTGTCTCTCATTCTACCGCCCCTCTATCTCTCTGATTATTGTATAAAAATTTCTCTCTATCTCTCTCTCTCTCCCTCTCTCCCTCTCTCTCTCTCTCCCTCTTTCTCTCTCCTTCTTTCTCTTTCTCTCTATCCCTATCTCTCTTTGTCTCTCTCTCTATCTCTCTCTCTCTCTCTCTCTCTCTCTCTCTCCTGACCACACTAGGTCTATATCAAACAGACCCAGTGTCGGACCCTACTGTACCAGTGTACCGTGCTCGCTGTTGGTCCAACCTCGGACATTGTTGTCAGACTTCCTTCCGCCTGGATGGCACATCGCTTGGATGAGCATCAGTGGAACCCGGTGGGGGTGAGGGGGGAGGGGCTCTTGTCTCCAAACTTCCTGGCATACAAAATCAGAGCACCAGACTGAAGAGCGAAAGGGGGCGAGAGAGAGCGAGAGAGATAAAGAGAAAGGCGAATGTCTCAGACTCCGTGATTATTCTGTTTTCTGAGTTTGAGCTTCTTTACTACTCCTGAACCACGATCTGATCTTCGTGTAAACTAAGGTGGGCAAGCTGTTTATGTTGATAAAACTGGCGACCTCTGAGGTAAGGTTCCGGGTTAGACATTAGATCTTGATATCTCGGACCGCAGCTAAACATTAATTTTGTCCACTTTAATTCAACTTTGGATTTTTCACACAACCTCGACCTACATACCTCGCTTTAGAGGTATAAAACTTAACTCTCTGTCTTCATCGCTTCTTTAGCCCTGGGGTAGAACATCGGCTTCCGGGGCAGGGGGTCCGTAGTTCTATACCTGGCGATTTCGCTCCCTAGTTGGGTCGGTGTTAGCTTTATGGGACCGGCTGAGACAGGAGTCATGCAATCCCTGCCCTGTCTCGTATGTGGCAGCACATAAAATTGTCAGACACGAGTCTTGGGTTCCGTCCACAATATAGCCTATATAATGCTGATGTTAGACGTTAAACCAAATCAACTACTCAACTAAAACAGTTACTGCTCTCTCCCAACCTGCGCTGACCCGGCCTGTTAAAATTGCTCACCCTCCGATCCACCCTCTGCCCTCCCAAACCGTGTTGTTCACCGCTCACCTGTCTTCTCCCGCACGCAAACTTATCACTGGCACTACCATCTATGTGGTGGTAGGGTGGGGGGGGGGGCTTTAAGTAGCAGAGAGTTAGGCTTGTATTGATTTCCTGTGACATGTAGTTAAATCCCTCGATGAAAAAAATAAATTAAAGATCAAACCGGTGTGAGTTTTATGCACACCCGATGTGTCTGTCTGTTACATGCATTCGTCAGGGGCTAGGCTAACTCTTAACACACGCTCGCGATGATAATCACATTGATCGTCACAGACACCCAACCAACGTGAGGAAATGAGATTTGAACATCTGCTAACTACAGTTACAGTTACTACCATACAGCACAGGGGAATTTAATGTCTCAAAGAACTCTCATCACTTTTGTATTTCGCCCTTGTAAAGCTCAATCTTAAGTACATGTACTATCTTTTTAATATTTTAAAAGAAGAAACAAGTACAATACGTCAAAGTAAATGTTCCAATTTTGGATATCATAGTTTAGTTGGTTTTGAAAAGTTTTGAAACCGAAAACTTTCTAGCTACACACCAGTATAATTTCGACTGATTCGGCGTGTTTAGCTAGATCCAGTTTGCTGTCCAGGAATGGAGTGTGCAGGACTAAAATTTCTGGGCTTCTCAAAAGACAAATTGGGAACAAAACCGTATAATTTTCACCCGTTCTATACGTTTTGTGTGTGTATGTTGGTTTTTAAAAGATTTCCAAAGCGAGGTTGAAAGTCTGTGTGTTTTTTATAACACACTATCAAATATTTGAGTGGGAAACCGAGAGTTTGATTGAAAATAGAACCCGGCGTTTATTGTTTTGATTAATTATTGATAATCACACACACACACCTTACACACACACCTTTCCCACCCCAACGACTTCCCCTGAGGAGAAATGATCCATGTCAGGTCGACCCTTCACGTGGTTATGCTGTGCGGTTTTGTCCAAAGTGGTTCAGGCAAACACGCCCACGCAGACCTTCGTGTACAAGTATTTCTTAGAGATCGTGGCATTTGTTCGTCCCCTTGTCTGTCTGCTTCTTCAGGGGAGCCCGGTAGCTCTGTGGTAGAGCATCAGCTTCCAACTCAGGAGGTCCGTGGTTCGGGCCTTGGCAGTTTTGCCCCATACTGTTTGGGTTGGTATGTGACCAGCTGAGACATGAGTCTAGTCATGGTATCCCCGCCCTGTCTCATGTGTGGTTACACATAAAGTTGTCAGACGTAAGTCTTGGGACCCTTATACCTGGCTCTCTGGAAAATGACTTCTCTGCCTATATTCCTGCATTTGTCTGTATGTCTACGTGTCTACCTGTTTGTCTTTGCTGCATCTTCCTCTCTATCTGTATGTCATGTCTTTGTCTGTCTGCCTGTCTGTCTCTCTTTGTTTATGTTTGTCTGTCTGTCTCTTTCTCTCTACCTGTGATTGCCTGATCTCTTCGTCTTCCGCAACTCCCAATATCTATTTTGCTCTGTCTTTATCTCTGTACTACTACTACTACTACTACTACTACTACTACTACTACTACTACTACTAATACTACTACTACTTCTACTACCACTAATCTTACCCTTCCTTTATGAAAACACACAACCTTATTGTCAAACGTCCGTTTATAACACACTATCAAATATTTGAGTGGGAAACCGAGAGTTTGATTGAAAATAGAACCCGGCGTTTATTGTTTTGATTAATTATTGATAATCATTGAGTTTAAAACTTTAAGTTCTGGATAAAGAGAGAGGAGGGGAGGGCAGAGAAGTCAGAAAGAAAGAGTGGGAAATAAAGAGGGAGAGGAGAGATAAAACTTGATGTATAGAGAAATAGTATGGGAGAGAGAGAGAGTGAGAGAGAGAGAGAGAGAGAGAGAGAGACAGACAGACAGAGACAGAAAGACAGACAAGACAGACAGACAGACAGGGTTGGGTTGGGTTGGGTTGGTTTAACGTCCAACAGACAGACAAACACTCACACATACACAGACAGAGAGACAGAGACAGAGAGAGGGAGAGAG
Source organism: Elysia chlorotica (assembly GCA_003991915.1). Taxonomy (NCBI): domain Eukaryota; kingdom Metazoa; phylum Mollusca; class Gastropoda; family Plakobranchidae; genus Elysia; species Elysia chlorotica. The sequence continues at coordinate 50,253 of RQTK01000781.1, read as the reverse complement.
AGAGAGAGCAAAAAACAAAGGAGAGAGACAGAGATAGATCTAGATTCTGCTTTCTAGATTTAGATTCCTAGATCTCCTTGTAAACTTGGCTAGGTCATGACAGCTGGCTCTAAATGAGCCGTTTTACCGCTACGCAGTGAGGGGCACATCAACACTGTGGAACACACAGAACTCACGGTAGACCTAGGTATATATACCGCGATCCTATCAATTAGTGCTGGCTGAGCGTGAGTGCTAAGGGATGCATGTTGCGCGAGTGAGCAGCAATTAGAGTTGGCTGGGCTACTCACTCACCTCACGCCGTGTGTAGGTCTTTAGTGGTTCGGCATAGTCTCCATTGCCTTAACTCCGTGAAGAAATCCGATGTGTGGATCTAGGCAGTCTTTGATGTTTTCTTAGGCAGTCACCGATCTCTCTCTCTCTCTCTCTCTCTCTCTCTCTCTCTCTCTCTCTCTCTATCTATCTCCTTGTCTCTGTCTCTGTTTCTGCATGCATCTCTATGTTTGTCTATTTCTTTCTGACCGTCTGTTTGTCTGTCTGTCTGTCTGTCTGTCTTTCTGTCTATCCTTCTTTCTCTCTTTATACTTCCCTGTCTGTCCCTGTAATTATCACTTGTTAGGGTGGATTTAATATGTATAATACCCTAACTGGATTCTATTTCTCCTAATCTCCGCCTCTCTTTCACTACCCTGCGTTCTACCTTTCTCTGTCCCTCTTTCCACTACCACTGAAAATGTCCACCTCTCTCTACGCGTACGCTTTCCTTCGTGAGTCAGTCATGCGCGCTACCTGATCAACTCCCTGCCTCGATTCCAAGACTCCGTGTCAGCTGATGCGAGAATCTTTCGTTCACAACACTAGAATAGCCATGTCAAACAAAGTCTGTTTCTCTTTGCAGCAAGTTTAACACGGTGGTTAAGAGAATCCTTCTTAGTTAGGGAGATCCCGTTTTACCTACGCATACCTTTAAACCAGTAGCTCACAATCGCCAGACCAGTTTTGTATACTCATTGGAAGCAATTTGTTTGCGCGTATTTTTGCTTTTAGAGCCTCAACATAAAAAGAGTTGCAATCTTGTTTAATATGGAACAGTACCCGAAAGAAATAGGGCTAATTGCTTTTAAACAAAGTTTACATAAACTACAGACACATAAATAATTGATAGAAAAATAGATCATAATTATTTTCTGTGAATAGAGGCTTCCCATCATGACAGAAAAAGTCATTGGAGTAGTCAAACATTTGCAATTACAGTGAACTTTTATTATTATTATTATTTATTATCGTAGTGATTGTAGTACATGTATCTGCAAAGTTGGAGGATTACATATGAATTTGAAGTGTTGTTAAACTCAAAATCATGTTTCTCCAACTAAAGGATCGCTACAAGACTGAATCTGATACTGAACATAGATCTAGACCTTGGGTCCAGATTCTAAACTTTGTCCAGCTTTGAAATGTTTATTATGGTGAAATTAAGTTGATGCCATAGTAATTATAATTATACTTGCGAGAAACACCAAACCTAAACTTATTCTGAAGATAGATCTAGGGTCCAGATTTAAAACATGGTTCAACACTGCGCGTTTATTTTGATCAGTCAACTTTTGATTTGTTTGTTGTTAAAGGAAGGGGAGGAAGCAGTTGTATCTGTTCGTATTTTTTTAAATTAAAATTTTCTATTCTAATAAATCGTTGGTTTTTGCAGTGAATTGTGGTGAAAAGAAACATTTTCGTGAAATAATATGTGACTATACACATGTAAAATTGAAATACTATCTACCTGGGTAATTTCGTAGCTTTTTCTTGTGCGGTTTTAGAAATGTTGAATTCAAATATTTTGGTCGCAGCTCCATTATTATAAGATTATCATTCAACTATTAGGCACAGCTTCGACTTAGGTTGAACACAAAATACTACCAGTCTCATTCTGTTTTAATAGAAATTGATCACTGTACCCCTATTACATGTATGACAAAAATGTTTTGATCAACTTGCAACTTTGGCCAATACTTATGGAGGCATTGATAGTTGAAACAAATAAGATTCCTTCCACACTCTAGGTATCTAGGTCTACCTTTTTAAAAACTTAAGCTGTTCAAAGTTGCTTGTTTTTCGAGTGGCTGAGTACTAGCGCGCTTGCCTGTCTATGTAGTAGACTAGGCTTAGGAGACTCAGTGTTTGAACACAATGGAACCTATCGAGGAACTCCGGATTTCGGAAACCCCGGAAGTTCTCTCGGACAGCTCCGAGGGTGAGGCGAGTTCTCAGAGCGGCCAGTACTGGATGAGTGTAAGTGCAGAGCTCTCACCCGACCAGTTCCACTCCGTGAGTTCGACCCCCGGGACAGAGCGGGATGCAGTGTATGAGAACGTGTATTTCGATACTGACACATCACCGACGCTGTGTGGAGCTAGCGAGTATGTGGGTATAGCTCATACTTTCGGCCTCTCTGGAGATAATTCACGCCATGGTTATGTCACTTCCCACCCCAGGTCGCCCGAGCGTGACGCAGGCGTGTCCACCTCTCACACTGACCACTGCTCAGCTCCACTCGACAGTGGGCATCAGGAACTCTCGAATAGCCCAGATGTCATCACTACCACCAACCCAGAAGAGAATCCCAAAACACTGCGATGCCCCCAACCCAATTTCGTCGTTCACTGTACTGAAAAAGAACCCACCAAGGTTTCAAGAAGTTTTCAACCAATACACCTTTGTCCACCCACTCTTTTATCGGAAAGTAAGGACAGGCTCACTATAGCGTCTGTCAATATGGCGGACAGTGGGGTCGTCCTTCCTCCGGGCAGTGAGAGTGGTCAGCATAGCGATGACCCCAGCTCTGTCCAGCGCGTGGACCAGGGGAGGCCTTGTGTTCGAGGCCTTAGACTCGAGGACACAGGGAATAGCCAGCTCGTGTTTGACTTCAGCGGACCAGGGAGAAGATTCTGTCCGCGTCGTCCGGCTTCCAGTCCCTGGAGAACGTGTCCCACGACCCCCAGGCCCAGCGCTGCCCACCCACGAGAGTGGAGTCAGTGTCCAGCCCTCTGTTCTCGCCCATCTACTTCCAGCCCGTGGCCTTCAAGAACCTGGCGGCAGAGTACCCGGTGCCGCGACAGCTGGACCGCAAGGCCAGCGACTACCTCAAGCTCATGGCGCACAACGCTAACCGCCGCAGTCTACCGGATACAACAGTAGCTTCGGGCCACGTGATGTCAGATCATACTCACCTTCACCTTCAAGATTTGACCTCCCAGTCTGAGGAATCTCTTCTCGATCTTGATCCCAGAGAAAGCCCGTCACATCGGAGCTCGGACACTGGCGAGGAAGTGGCCGGAGTTCCGTTCGAGCAGCTTGACCGACTGACCCAGATGGCGGCGGGAGCCCGGCCAAAGACTCGGGTCAAGGATGGACGGAAGAAACGGAGGAAGAAGAAATCGTCCGCCCGCCCTGCTCTTCTGGAGATCCCCACGCTGGTCACCCGCAGTGGACAGGCTAGCGGTCAGACACTCGGACCACCCTCTGCCGCCCGGAGTTGGGACTTTTCCTCCAGCGGAGATGTCCTCTCCCCGAGCAGCGAGGATCCGTTTGATGATAACTTCAGGTAAGGCGAGGGGCCGCAACCGCACTCTGTATCTCTGTAGCATTACAGTATATTATAAACAAGGTCCAGAACAGGTGTTCCCATGCTAACATTTCCTCCCCTGTCTATGAACTGCCACAAAGTTGAGTCAGTTGGTGCTTTGTTCTAAAGAGCAAGAGGGGTTTAAAATTCGAATCTGAGTAGGTGTCTGTCTATATGTAGTGTTTTTAGAGACACCAAGGGAGCGCAGAAGTATTGACAGATTTCTTATCTCTTGCTTGACTACTTCTCTCTATGTAAGTCGCAGATTACAATTCCCTTTCATGATACAAGTTATATTTGTTTCAGCTTTACGAGAAGTTAAGACACAGTCATAATTATATGTATGTGTTTCTTTATGCGCAGTTTGAAGTCCAAGTTGTTCATTATGTTTTGGCATAAATACAGGATAAAATCAAACTATTGGTTTTCTTCGGGTGCTTCAAAATGCCTAGGTCATTTAATATACGTAATTGTCCTCAATACCGATCATCAATGTTAAACTCCGTGGTTCTCTCCCAACCGTCACCCCTGCCGTGTGTTTCTGCCCCACTATCTAGGCTAGACACGACCGGTGACGACACAGATGTGTTTCTGGACGACACAGACGATCTGTGTAGTTCTGGCGAGGATGGTGAGTACGGAACGCATCTTGGAATGGAGGCATGTGCAAATAATCCCCAAACCTTCAGTTCATCGTGTGTGCAATTTGGTGCGCACGCCTTTGCCTGCGTGTTTCTATCCGTTTCTTGCACGCCCCCTGCATGGGCCGCCTGTCTATCACGTTTCATGTAACAAGTGAAAATGTTTTGCAAGCGTTCACACGAAAGTCTCGTGTTTAGAGATCGTAATCAGAAACAATGATCATCACTGACTTCAAGTTCAATTCACATTTTCACTCATCGTTGTCCAGTGCTGTGGCGTCTATGTCAAGGTAGACAACTCTTGTTATTTTCTGAGAACATTATATTTATACAGAGTTGTGTTTTCATGCCTTGTCGGTCAGCTGGGAGTGCATCACCGTGCTGGCGAAGTGGCCAAGAAATAGAATCTTGTTCACCCAATCGAGAAGTCGGCGGGCCAAACCACAATCGGAACAATTTGTCCCATTAATTTTGTCCCCTACTGTGTCAGTGTCAGTGAAATGTAACAGACTGAGAAATTCGTCCTGACAAACTAGGTATAACTAGAACAGTTAAACATTTTTTTTAACGCAGACGTGGATTTTCCCAATGCATAGAACAGCTTCTTTGTGCGTGTTTAGTTTGAGTGTGTGTGTGTGTGTGTGTGTGTGTGTGTGGCTGTTTCAAATCAAGAGAGAGAGAGACACGACAGAAGAGAGGAGAGAGAGAGAGAGAAAGATAAAGCGAGCTACTGTATGGTGAAGGCGAATTTGACCATGAATTCACACGAGTAAGCAGCACATTACAGTAACAATGTGAAAAAGGGAATGCCCATTGTAGACTTACGTTGTTACTGTTGAGTCATGACCAGTGACAAATGGCTTGGCTTATCCTCCTCCCCTTTTTTGTACGGTGTGAGGAGCTAGACCAGGAGGACAGGAGACAAACAGGCAGGAGTTTCAGCTTAACTGCCGGTGACCGCATAGTTTGAATCCCAGTGCCAGGTCGAATCACCATCTCAGACTGCATAACTGCATGCACTTAAACTTCTTATTTTAATGGAACCTTGCATAATTTCAACTTTTAAAACAAACTTAAAGGCATAGAACCTCCTTAAAATCATTTTATTTTGTTGGATTTTTTTTTTTAGAAAGAAGAAAGAAAGGTGAAGGGACATGGAGAGACAAAAAGAAGAAGAAAAAATAGAGATAAACAAAAAGAAGAGGAGAGAAAGAGAAAGAAATAGACAGAAACGAATCACCATCTCAGACTGCATAATTAGGTCGCCGGCTAATTGCCTACAGGGCGGCTTTGTGTTGCATGTTCTTGCTAAGTGGTTAAATCCTATTATCCCCTCCTTTTGTTTTCTTCACTTTTTTATTCTCTGCATGTCTGTCTCTCCCGCTCTCTTCCTAAGACAAACACATAAAATAAAAGAAAAACAATAATAGATAATAGGGGAAAAACCCAACTAACAAACCAACCAAACAAAAAGCTAAAAAGGAAACTACAAACTTACAATACAAAATTAACAACATTACCCTAAATGAAGAAGTGCTTAGCCAAACTCACATGACATGTGCTGAGCCACACAACAACAAAATTAACGCTATTCGAATGGTATCAAATTCCAGATTCCATTACTATCCACTGTCATCAATTGACATCCACCATCAACCAATGCCATCCGCTGTAAAACGTTTGCCATGCACTGTGGTCTATTATTGCCCATGTGACTGTCATCTAATGCCATCCACTGCTGTCTACTATTGCAAATGTAACTGCCATCCAATGCCATCCATTATAAAACCTTTGCCTGCCACTGCTGTCTGCTATTGCCCATGTGACTGTCATCCAATGCCATCCACTGCTGTCTTCTATTGCCCATGTGCCTGTCATCCAATACCATCCACTGTGTGACTGTCATCCAATGCCATCAACTGTGTGACTGTCATCCAATGCCATCCACTGTGTGACTGTCATCCAATGCCATCTCATCCGTCGATATCCACTATAAAACCTTTGCCATCCACTGCTAACTACTATTGCCCATGTGACTGTCATCCAATGCTATCCACTATAAAACCTTTGCCTGCCACTGCTGTCTACTATTGGCCATGTGACTGCCGTCTAAGCCGCCCACATAAATGTCGCCTACTTCAGCCCATGTGACTGCCATCTTCTGCCGCCCTCTAACACCGATTGCCATCTACGGCGATCCTCTTTAATCCTTTAATCCACTGCTAACCGTTGCCACTGCCACCGGTAATTATTTTGTACTGGTGGTTCACCTTATTCACTGGAGTCTGGAGAGGATTAAGAAACTTAAACTTATAAATAAAAAAAATGTAACTAGCTAAATTAACCAGTCTTTTATTGGTGTTTTGTTTTTGTTTTGTTTTAGAATTAACACTCTTTTTGTGAGTACGCAACAAGCAAAACCACTAAACTAGAACAACTTCTAACCAGTATTAAACCATGACGGGAAAAGACATAGGACGAATGTACTATTAGATAGATCTAATGCCTGCTGCTTGCGGTGACATGGCATACTAAAATAATGCTATCATACCTACCTCTTCGCCTCAGTGTGTGTGTCGGCCTGTAGGTAACCAGGGCAACAGCCAGGCCCAAGATTCCAGCGCTGAGCCGGGTCCCGCACCATGAGCCACTCGAGATAATGGTGCGCACGCCTTTGCCTGCGTGTTTCTATCCGTTTCTTGCACGCCCCCTGCATGGGCCGCCTGTCTATCAAGTTTTATGTAACAAGTGATCTGTCAGTCTGTCTGTCTCCCTTCTCTCTTCCTCTCTCTCTCTCTCTCTCTCTCTCTCTCTCTCTCTCTCTCCCACTTTATTCTCCCTCCCTGCGCTAATTGCTAAGCACCTCCTGCCTTTGTATCTAAAAACAAAAAATAAAACGAGAGAGGGATGTATAGCGTGGCGCCATGCAGCTGAGTCGGTATTGCTCTCGAATATCTCCTGTCTCCGCTGTCTCTGTGTAGGCGTCTAGGGGGAACCTAGGGCACAGAAACCAGAGATCACACTGAAACAGTGGCGTGAAAGCTCAGGCGGTAGGTCGCCAGGCTTCTAATCAGGAGGTCCCAGATCAGAGTGTGCCCCCTACTAGTTGGATTGATGTCAGTATAACCTGACCGGCTGAAGGAGCAGTCATGCGATACCTCCTCTGCTTAGCATCTCGTAAAATATTGTCAGGTGTTAAACTTGGGACCCAGCGTATGAAGTCCCTCAGGACCAGTTAGAATGTACCGGAGCTAGCTCTATCCGAGACGGCAATTCACAAAATTGACAACTGAAACAGAGAGAGTTCTCTCGTCTCATCACTTTTCTCTTAGATCTCTTCGCTCGAGTTTTTCATCTTTGCCCTCTGTGTATCGGTCTCTCTCTCTCTCTCTCTCTCTCTCTCTCTCTCTCTCTCTCTCTCTCTTCTCACTCTTTACAACAACAAAAACACTTCTGTTAGGCAGTATAAACTATAATTATGGTTAGGTGCGACCTTTGGTCTACTTTGAACTAAGCAGGAGGAATAAAACCTAATATTGAGTACTCCTATTGAATATTGTCACGGTGACTGACTCTCTCGGACACATCATATGGAAATAGCAGTCATGATCGCTAGGCAGCTGTGTCATCTTTTTATAACCGATGAGTGTGTGTTCTAACAATCTGCTTTAATACACTAAATACTCACACACACACGCGCGTGCTATCTTTTTTGTTTCTCTTTATCTGTTACTCTCGCGCCTCGTGTTACCCTATTTATCTAATCAATACTCCAGTCTCTCTTTCTCTCTCTCTCTCTCTCTCTCTCTCTCTCTCTCTCTCTCTCCCTCTTTCCCCCCCCCCCTTTTTCTGCTGCTTTTGTGTGCCTTTCCATGACTTCTGTGTCGTCTTTGTGAAGACCACCTGTGGCAATGAATCCTACAAATATCAATATTAATGTTTGATAAGAGGCCATGTGTTTTTTTTTAGAACGCTAGCTATTCTTGTAAGGAGACTGAAATCTGCTGCGGTCCCGAACATTACGGAGAAATAAAGTGCAGATGTAGCTTAACTTTTCACCGTTTAAAGTGTGGACCAAGCCACGAATAGATCTAGACAAATCTGGAAACCTTACTTAGTTCAACAAGACAGCTAGAATCAATAACCTCAAGACTTCTTGGAGATAAATGTTCAAACAAGATGTTCAACTCGTGCCTTAAAAGTTAAGAAACTGGGCGTCTTTCACTCGACCCTTGGCTGAATAGCTGTGCAGTCTAGCATTCTGCAGCGCTAGCTTCTAGATCTACACTCTAGGTTCTAGGCTAGGCCTATAGATAAACTTATAGAATTCCCGTGTCCTGAGATCTGCAGTATTCTGCACCAGCGTCGCATGAAGACAGGCCAAGTTCACGGCGGTGTGTTTGTGTATTATGTGTCATCGCGAAGTGTTTAAGCAAGCCGTGTCAAACAAAGATGCACATTTCAAGATTAAAAGCTGCTCAAACGCCTTCTATGTTCTCTAGGATAGTCCTATACGGTGCCGCCAGTCAACCAAGAAGATTTACACTTAGTCACTTACTACCAAACACGAATATGGACGCGCACTCAAGTACTTGTTATACTGTGAAGTAGAACTATAACATTCCCGATGATGAAAGCCCTGACAAGTTGAGGATTTAGTCTGATGCCGGAGTGTTTCGGAGACGGGTCTCACTGAGGATGATAACCGCGATGCGGGTCCTGTACTCGGTCACGGCCCACATACCAGGTAGGACTCGACATCAATGGGGAGGACGATCACTAACAACACCTAGGGTTGATGGGTTTTACTTTTAATGTGAGTTTTAGGACAGTGACAAACATTGTGCCTCAGGATTCTCCCTGCAAAAATTTCATGGGTTTTACTTGTAATGTGACTTGCAAGTTTTTAGGCAGCAGTCGAAACCGTATTATCCATACAGTACTAGCTCAGTCGCTTGTGCTCTAATCTGACAAGCTAAGGTCCTCGGTTCAAACTTCAGCTGGTGTGACAGTCTCTGCATTACATTCATTTAGAGGCTTACTACCAATCGCAGGCTACATGTTTACCAGATCTTTCTATTGAGCGGATATGACGTATTAAGTGGATATGTAGATCTAGATTTCAAAGACTCGATACGAACCGTGCAGCACAACCTATTTATGGTTACCTTTCTCTAGGGTGGCAAGGGTTTACTGAGGGAAGTGGGTGGGTGAAACAAAAAAAAAAAAAAAACAACGGGGGCAGTTAGAGTGAGCAACCAAGTGCAGCAGGTGGTTACTCTGAGCTCAGGTGACACTAAACCATTCCTCAACAATAATGTGAGAATTTTTAAACTCGGGATATTAAATGACAGTGAACAAAACAATGCACCAGTCATAATGGTTCGGAGATAGGCCGCTAGTGTGTTTTGTTATATCAGTATCCGTTAGAGGTGTGCGGGTGATTTTATTTGTATTACTTGCAGATAGTTCAAAAGCTTAATTCTCTTTCAATAATCAATATTTTTCACTGTCAAGCATTGGCTATCATTTATCGCGTAAGATCGCTGTTGTGTTTCCTCAACCAAAAGGTTATGCAATCATTAAACAGTTGTAGGTTTCCCAGGTTTATCGAATCATCCTATGCATGGTATACTTTAGTGCTACCAGTAGCAGCACCAGTAGAAATTCGAACCCTCGTCAGTCCAGAGAACTGTCAACTATATTCTCTACCTTCCCCCGCCGCCCCCGCCCCCCTCCACCCCCCCCTCCCCGCCCCCCCCCTCTTCCTCTCTATCTCTCTCTCTCTCTCTCTCTCTCTCTCTCTCTCTCTCTCTCTCTCTCTCTCTCTCTCTCTCTCTCTATCTTTCTCCGTTCCCTATCCATATATCCATAATAGTGTTACACTATAAATCGTTTGTTCAATCTATTGCACGACATTAACTTAATCACCTCTGTAACATGCCTGCACTAAGACCGGTGCAGTTCACTTCTATTGCCTTTAGTCTATGGCCAACTAGCCTTGTCTTGTGTTGACTATATTAAAAAAAAATGCTCGAAGATTCGCTGGACTTGGTCCGTGGACTACTGCACAAACACTCGATGCCACTTTTTGTCTTTAAAATATTTTAACTTTTTTTACCTGTAGCTAACGTCTTGCTGTCATACGGTGCACGTCTGGCAGCAACATTTGTTAATGTTAAGACTCTGTTTAAGGGGCTTTGCCTATGATTGGTACCGTCTATCCACCGTACCCAAACTACCATTGCTTTTTTTGTGTGTATTCTTTCCCTTGTGTGATCAATTTAACTTTGAAAACACATTATGGGAAATACACTGCGCGATTAAGTTAACTCAAATCAACTCCTGAAAGGCAGTGTTATATCAGGTATGTTGGAGCTTCCTCTCTCATAAATTTGAAAAGGGGGGGGATGGGGGGGGTGGGGGTTGAAGATTAAAGGTGGTAAACAAATAATTGGAATGGAGAAATGTAGGGGCAACAGTGTCCAACAAGGATGTGCACTGTTGTTAGGACTTGTTTGGGTAGTTTATGGCACTTTCACCCTACTTGTCAGTTTTCTCCATTTTATGCGCCACTCTTATCGTAATAAAAAAAAGTATGAGCAGAGTGGCCAATTTCTTAAAGTGTAACTCATAGTTGGTTGTACATTTCTTTATGGCATGTTATGTTTCGGGAGATGGTGGCACTTAAAAAGCAGTGAGATTCTCACCTTTTGAGATTTACTAATGAGGACTTAACATGACCAATGTGTGTGGTTTAATATTAGTAAACAAAAGTATACTTGCGACTGGCAAATTATCATCAAATGTCATAATCACTTTCTTTGGCAAATACAACAGTCGGTATTTACTTAACCTTGCGCAAAATGTACATAGTTGTAAATCAATAAGGAGAAGAATATAATAAAGGTCTGCAGGTTCGTGTAGTGAAAATTGTGACCGACAAACGTTTGGCGAAGGGAGTGTATGGCTTGTGATACCAGAGAGATTAGAATATCGACTCACAGCCTTGGTGATACCAGGGAGCTTAGAGTATCGACTCACAGCCTTGGTGATACCAGAGAGATTAGAATATCGACTCACAGCCTTGATGACCCAGGAATCAACCCCAGGGCGTGGCTGTCCTCCCACACGGCCCGGCCCGGTGAAGGACCAGGGCCTCAGAGGTCATATGGACATGTACGCTTAGACCAGGGCCAATGTTTCTCCCGGGATCTCCCGAGATCACCCATGATGCATGCTGGACTGCGTAAAGTTCTATAGTTAGCTAAACCCTGGCATCTCTTCACAAACCCCAAGCCGTGATTTTTGCATGCATGCTGGACTGCGTAAAGTTCTATAGTTAGCTAAACCCTGGCATCTCTTCACAAACCCCAAGCCGTGATTTTTGCATGCATGCTGGACTGCGTAAAGTTCTATAGTTAGCTAAACCCTGGCATCTCTTCACAAACCCCAAGCCGTGACTTTTGCTGGAAACTCTAACGAGACCTCCAGCCATGCATCAAGTGAGCAAAGATGTTTTCCAAGACTCACAAAGCGTTGGAGCCAGAGCCATGGGTGTGTATCTGTGTAAGCGTGTGCGCGTGTGAAGTTGGTCTATTTCAAATCAAATACCCTATGGCTAGGCTAAAACTCAGTGGTAGGGAAAGGTTCCCTGATATAATAATTTTATTCTGTGCTCACACTGGTTAATTAGTGTGTCGACGTCTCAAGTCGAACATTGAGGCCTATTATCCTGACGGCCCCCAAGTTTGAATGTTAGCATCACCAAGATGGCCATGCCTTTATTACAATGTTCCCCATGGGTTTGAATCCACGTGCGCCAGCGCCTAAGCCAGCTCGCGCACCTTGCTTAGATTTACGACCGGAGTCTTTGATTAGCTTCACTCTCCAGTTTCCCGTAGAGTTATATACTGAGGCGGGAGTTTTATCTAAGATTCAAACTTGGAGCATACTGTGTCGTCAGCTGAGATCTCTATCGATTAGCCTCTGTGGCACCCCTTATCCAAAAATCTGTTCCTCTATGAAACTGAAAGTCCCATGGTCTCCTGAGCTCCCGATGGAGACGCTTCACGGTGACGTGTCTGCCTCGCCGCCAGCAAAGCCAGTTTTTTATGTGACACAGGCTTTGGGTCAGCTTTGTTGACCAAGGCCTCTCAATCAGGCGTTACGTCACGTGATCTGACCAAGGCTACCTCAGTGCTTGAGTGGACAATGTGACCAGGGAGATCAGTGGACACAAACACAAGCTATGACAGCGTGCGCGCTAACGTTACGCCACCTGACATCACTGGCTCTGCCCTGGGGCATGCTCAACAAGCAGGCAGAATTCTTCTCTCTATTTACACACAGACTATTTCTACCGAGACGGTCCTTCAAGGGCGAAATGATTTCTGCAAGTTTGTCAATCTGTGCACAAAGTGTACACAAACCGCTGATTCGCAGAGACTAACTTGTAAAGTGTTGTTGTTGATGCAATGGTCGAGTTGAAACATGAATCAATGGGTTAGGCTCTCCTGAAAATGGGTCATCTAAATTTATTCATGTTTTCATGAGAGAAAGAAATACTATATATCACAAATCATGTAATGGGGGACAGGGGGACCATGTTATTCACAAATTGCAGATGAAGCATAAATGTTAGTTTCTTTAATTATCACTCTCAAAAACAATTCTGGTAGATGTATTAGCGTAATAATGACTCCAGAGAGAAGCATTTTGGTAGCGGAAGATAGAGGGAGAAAGAGAGAGAGAGAGAGAGAGAGAGAGAGAGAGAGAGAGAGATACGGGGTTATTGAGATTGGTCTTTAGAGAAAGAGAGCGCCCCAAGTAGTGTTATACCTATGAGTAATGAGCCACAGTTGTTGGGGTGATTTGAACGCCTTCACGGGTGTCAGGACCCATTGTCCGGCAAATTTGTGGGTCAGGCTTTGTTCGAAAGGGTAATAATGATGTGAGAGTCCTGTAGATCAGTCGTCCCAGCTCCATCTCGCACAGAAAGTAAAAGCTTTAATTAACACAATTGTCCGGCTACTGGCTGTACTAGGCTATTTAACAATCGAAAGATAACCACTTTAGTGTCTGTCTTGACCCGCTGTATTCCAACAGACCTCCCAGTGCTAACAATCTAAAAGGACTCACACAGACTTTGGCTGGACTCTCACCCCTTGGACTAGAGTGCTTGACCGGCATACCACACATGACCACAATGAGATTCTTCATGCGTCTGGGTAATTCTCACCGCGAGAGATGCTGTTACGCACTCTGTGAATGGACGTCTATGGATTGCAATATGGCTTTGTTCTCCGCTCTACAATTTTTCTCACAACCATCGCTTTTCTACGCTCTCCTTGCTCCATGTCTCCCGTCTAAGGTTTGCTACAGGACCGTCATATTGAATACCCAGGGCTTAGCCTGACATCAACCCAACCAGCAGGGAACAACGATGTGATCTAAGTGGGGATCGAGCACACGTCCTTCTGATTCATAATCACGCTATTTACCCTTGGACCATCTGTGTCAACTCGTGAATAAAAACATGGGAAGGATACTATTTACCTGGGGTTGTTATCTGGCTAATTGTCAGGGCGTAGGGCTTTTAAGCGAGAGCTTCTGTGTTCGACTCCGGATCAAACTACCGTGTTGTATATTTTGTTGGGTCAGTGCATCTACGATGCCCTCATGCCCATGTGTCCATCTTTTTATGTATATTATATTTATCCGTTTTAGTGTTCAGCGTTCCGATATAGTGAGATGTTAGAATGGTTAGATCTGATGCGAAGGGGTCGAGGCTATCTAAGAGGTATCGTAGGGAGGGCTACAGTCTGCGGTGAACGGACAGGGTCCGGTATGTAGGACCTGGTCGAAACTCCACTGGGAAACTAGATTGGAATGTCCCGTGTGGTATATCTCATACATTATCTTTGTCCCATTCTCTCTGACTCTCTCACTCTATCCCCTAGAGTGCTAACACACACACACACACACACACACACACACACACACACATCAGTGTTCCATCATTCATCCCGGCTGGTCAGTGATTGTCATGGCCGATAAGTACAGAGGACAACTTCCGGTTTCCCACACTTACCTCCCCTAGTTGCGCCCCCTCCCTGACCCTGGACTCGCCGAACTGTCTCTCTCATTAGCAGAGGGGTCAAAACGGAGGGGATGGGGGAGGAGCGGGCTCGTGAGCTAGACCGGTTAGTGGACTTTACCGGGAGGTCAGAGGTGGAACTATTAGAGGGAGGGGGGTCTTTTAATGTTACACGAGGAAAGGGCAGGACGGGGAATCAGCTGTTGTCCGGAATTTTTGCGATTGTGATTTGGTAATTATTTATTTATCTCGTTTTTCCTTTTTTCTTTCTGTTATGTTTCTGTGTTTATTGAAAGGAAGTGGGTTTGAAAGAGTACGAAAAGAAGATACCGCGAGGCGCAGAAAAGAGAGAGAGAGAGAGAGAGAGAGAGAGAGAGAGAGAGAGAGATACATCGCCTTCTCTGTTATATAAGTAAGAAGGGAGTCCACTATACCATCAGCTCATCCAAGAATCGAACCCATGGCTTCCTCTTGTCCAGTCGAGTGAACTATATAATCCTAACTTCTCTGTAATGTACACAGAAAATGTATCTGTTTTTTTTCTAATTTAGTGAATGTAAGACCAAACGCTCAACGAATATAACAAAGAAGGCCAAGGCCTCCGAAAAGACTAACTTATTGGTTTCAGTAAACAAACTTTAATTTAGTAACATGAAATTATTTTTTTAGCAAAGTTGTATTGTATATACTGGATATCTTGAGAGAAAGAGAGAGAGGTAGATTCTCTCTCTATCCGGGTTTAATGTATCCTAGGTTTCCCTAAGTGGTCCTATACGGCCGATTGTATAATTGTGTCTCATATTGTATTTTCTCTCTGTCTCTATCTCTCTCTCCCCCGACCAATATTCCTCCCAATTCCGCCTATTTCTATGTTATCTCTCTCTTTTCTCTATCGCCTTTTCTCTGTACACAGGTCTCTTCTCTATGCACCAAGGTACCGTTGCCTTGTTGAGAGCGTCAATCATCCGCCATTATTCCATTGTTAGCCTGGGGTTCTCCCCTAGTGTAGTTAGTAATAATCAACACTACGGATCTGCCAGATAGACCTCAGTGTTAAGTGAAATTATGTTAGGCCCGTAGCTAGGATCTAGAATTGACTTCGGTGAACTTTCAAAACTACTCTAATTATAGCACTGGGCTCCTACATTGTCGTATTGTCACTGTCCCTCCTGTTTTTCATACACAATGCACTCAGAAGGAAGAACAACAGTCAGCTTCAGATAAGACGTATCACTTTATGAGGATAAGTAACAAAAGAAATTAGTAGGAAATAGTTTTACAGACTTCTATCTCAAAACCATTTCTAGTTAAGTTGTACCAATGCCAATTGAAATCAGAAAACATTTAGATTGCTAGGCCGATATAAGGAATAGAAGTAGAGAACAGGGTAAAAATATGTAGAGAAATTGGGAAAGGCTAGCAAGAGGACTAGAGAGAGAGGGACAGGCACAGAGAGAAATATATACAGATAACAAGGGGTAGTTACAGTAGAAAAATAGGGAATAAAAGAACGACAGACATTTGGCGGGAGAGAAAGATAGCGAAAAGAGAGAAAGAGAGTGAGAGAGAGAGAGAGAGAGAGAGAGAGAGAGAGAGAGAGAGAGAGAGAGAGAAAGAGAAAACTTGGAACCGCCCAAAACATCACAATGAAAGTACACGGTGTCCTCACAAGCTCTGTGATCAACTCCTGTGTTCACCTGGCGCCACCAGCCCAGCTGTCGCGGGTTTCCAGGCACTGGTTCAAGCCAGGCTCTAGCAGCTTTGTCAGAGCTCTGTCAGGCACCACCTTCTACCGATGGCTGCTCCTAGACCTACAGGTGTTACAGTCATTTCAGGTGTGGGTATGGCTGCTCCTAGACCTACAGGTGTTAGAGTCATTTCAGGTGTGGGGATGTAAGGGTCGTTTGAGGGTCCCATGCTTCCCCAGGGATTCCAACTAGCTCAGTGGATAACCCTCCGTACTGACGAGCAGGATATGCGCGGTTCGAATCTCCGCTGATACCCCTGTCCTCAACGAGATTCTTCGTGAAACCCGGAAATCGTCCCTGGGCTACTATTTTGGTCTAAGTCATGTTCGCTTCTTTTGAAATAACCCATACAAACTGTTTTGTTTCCTTACTGTTGTTTCTAATAAGATAGAGCAACAATCTATAAGCCCATTTTTAACCTGAATGTTTAGATCTCATGCTCACCTTTAAAACAACAAATCACTAACTTAATAACTTGCATTTTGTTATTTATATGGTCCCACTAATGCCACTATCGTAGTCCTGAATGTTTAGATCTCATGCTCACCTTTAAAACAATAAATCACGGACTTATTATCTTGCATTTTGTCATAGGTCCCACTAATGCCACTATCGTAGTCCTGTGACGCTATGCACGCCGAATCAAAGCTTAGCAGTGACAAATCCCAGACCCCCATCGCTAGTCATCCTGAGGTGAACTCACCCATCCACTGAAAGATTCCCCAGTCCGAGAGTATCCTCTAGTCACGGCTGAGTGGTTTTTGTTTACGTGTTGTGACTGGGCCGGTGCTTATTATTATTATGCCTGTGCTGAACCCAGGATAAGTCAGCACCACCTGCCGCCACTGGGGCAGACCTGCCACCTGACTAGCCACCATAGTGCAGGTTTTACTCAAACAAGTGTAGAGAATACGACCAAATACGTTCTTTAGCCAGAAGATTGGCAGCTGTGCTTTGGAGACCGGGCCGGGTCTGTAGTATAGGCTCTGTCAGCCTGACCGTTCTGTGCTGAGGTGTCTCCTTGTCGAGGTGCCCAGGTGAAGGGCCTACTGTTTGCGTCCACGCACTTGTCAGATTTATGTTGTTTGTTTTAATTACTTGCACCCCGAATATGCTGCTTGCCCAAAGGCACTAAAAAATGCACATAATGTATCATTGAATTTGAATTGAAATCATGCATATCATGTGTTATTGAATTCAACAGAGTTGCTTTTTAGTTTCGAATTTATTGAGATTCGTTTGTAACATTGGCCATGTTCCATCTACTTTCCAATCCCTCTCTTTCTCTCCCCTCTATCCGTGTGTCTTTCTGTCTCTGTCTTTCTTGATCAGCCGTTCTGCCTGTTTGCCTGTCTCTGCTCAATATGTGCGTCTGTGTGTCTCACTAGCTGCCTGTCTGTTTCTGCACATGTCTATCCGTCTCCGTCTCCTGTACGTATGTCTGTCTGTCCGTTTCTCACTATTTCTCTCTCTCTCTCTCTCTCCCTCTCTCTCTCTCTCTCTCTCTCTCTCTCATTCTCTGTGCCACTCTCCCCACCCAAAACTTCGCTCATAATAAGTTTATAATGTTAATTATTATTGTGCTGTGTTTAAAGTGTCACCGAAGCGACCAAAGAGAAATCCTAGCCTTAACTCAATATCACATGAAAAACATAAACACAATCACACCTTATTCTGCTGACAAAGTTCAACGCTTGCCCTCACCTGTGTGTGCATGATAAGTCCGATCGATAGGGACACATCAGAAGTGAAGTGTTTTAAACGTGAGTGCAACGTGTGTCCTTCAAGGGCTTTGGACCCCGGCTCACCGGCTGTCGCAGTCGCCGGGTTGTGGCCTATCTGTCTGTCTGTCTGTCTGTCTGTTTGTCTGTCTGTCTGTCTGTCTGTGTGTCTGTCTGTCTGCCTGTCTGTTATCCATCTTAATGTCTGTCTGTATCCCTCACTCCCTCTTTTGTTTTTAAGACTCCCCCTTCCCCCTCCCTTTAACTGCCCATTTGTATCTCCCTCACTATCCCAATTTTGTTCTCCCTCGGCCTCGCCCATCCTTCTCTCTCTCTCTCTCTCTCTCTCTCTCTCTCTCTCTCTCTCTCTCTCTCTCTCCCTCTCTCTCTCTCTCTCTCTCTCTCTCTCTCTCTCTCTCTCTCTCTTTCTCTATCTTCCTCTCACTCTCCTATCGATCTCTATTTACTTTTTTTAAATCATCTTTTACCTCTCCTTTCTGCCTCTCTCATAATATCTTTTTCCTCCATCTCCATCTCTTCCCTTCTTACCCACCCTTCCTCTTACTCTTGCATCGCCCCCACAGCTTTTTTACTCACCACCTAGAGTCATGTATCCCTTTAATAACAAGTAACCAAAATTGGATCAGGGAGTCATTACAGCCTCCTCAAAATAACATTATTCTAAGACCGTTTATCCACGAGACAGATAGGCTACTTTCTCTTCTCATATCGATCGCTGCATGTGGTGTGCATCACTAAAATTAAATTGAAAATAATAGTATCCCAGTTGTTTGCACGGAGTTTCTTTGTTGTACCTGTGATGAGGCTATATCGTGGACGTGTCCCAAGCCTAACATCTGATAGTCCCCACATGATAGCACACATAACACACACAGAGAAATGTAGAAAGATAAAGAGAGAGAAAGAGAGAGAGAGAGAGAGAGAGAGAGAGAGAGAGAGAGAGAGAGAGAGAGATACGAATACTTTTGTCTCAGCCAATAACATAACGACCAAAACACAACATAACTACGCAAAAAGAATTGATTGGGATCGACCTAGAGCCTTAATACCGACTTGGTCTTTAAGATACAGTAAGTCCATAATTTAATGCAGTTAATTACGGCATCGCAGACTTAAGGGCCCTGCTTGTCGTTAGATAAGTTGGTACATGCGAATCTAAACGGCCTTTCTCTACTTGCACCAGTGTCTCCAAGTCTAGTCTAGATTTTAAACTGGTTGCTTCCACTGGAAAGACTGATGAATTAATTGCGTGCAGTGAGAGAGCCTGGAAGACTGGGGGCCCTGGGCTGAGTGCAGCTGTTACTGGCTTACTGCTCACACTTTGTGTCATGCTTCTGTGCATTGGCTGGGGCGGGTGATGCACGCCGCTTTGTTCGACTGCACAAACACTGTTTGTCTGTCTGTCTGCCTATCTGTCTCCGTTTTTGTCTGTGTGCCTCTCTCTCTGTTTCTGTCTCTCTGTCTCTGTATTTCTGTCTCTAGCACTCTGTGTTTCTGTTGTCTGTCTGTCTGTCTGTCTGTTTGTCTGTCTGTCTGTCTCTGTCTCTGTCTCTCTGTCTCTCTCTCTCTCTCTCTCTCTCTCTCTCTCTCTTTCCCTCTCTGTCCCTGTGATATCTTCGTGTGTAAGTTCAGAGTGTAGAGGAAGCAGAAACTGGTGAGGAACGAGAGGATGAAGGATGCTGCGATGAAGACCAACCTTTGACCAGTGGGTACGCTCAATAAATAGATACATGTACATGTATTTCAAAAGTTGATGTCCACCAACTTGGCACCACGATATCGCCAGACAATGAGGAAGATCTGGGTTTGACCAATACGGCCCGGCGGCTCAACACATGGACCAAGCGTCCAGCCTCTACTCGATACTATGTCCTATCTTTTCTGTCTTTCCTTGCTCAGCCAACCCTGCCCCTTCCTGTTTGTTTTTCTCTTGAGGATTCTCTGTAAGAGGGGAACCTGAGATACCCCAAACACGGGACAAGCCTGAACTAAACTTCGAGTTATGTTCCTTTATTTGGCACTGTCTGATGAGCCACGCACATTAAGGCTCTACACACTTTATCTAAGGTACCTCTCGTAACCTTCTACGCCACATAAACGCTTTCTCTCTTATCCCTCTTTTTTCTCCTTTTCTCTCTCGTCCTCCCTCCATTCGTGAATTCTGAATAATTTTGCAAACTTTCATGAGACTGCACGAACACAACTGAAGTGTCCCAGCCCAGCTAAAGCCATAAACTTGAAAAGCATATTAAAAACATTCAGGCCTCCACCTCTTGGCCAATAATCATGTGTTATTTTCCACCGCCACGCACCCCTTCTCTGTCCTTCCCGTCGGACACTTTGCTTTGCTTGTTGTTTACCCTTTCCTGCCCCTCCCCTGTACCAACTATCACCATGAGACCCCCCCCCCCCCCCCCCCCCTCTTCTTCCCCCCCCTTTCCTCTCCTCTCCCCAGGGGCCCCCCCCCCCCCTCCCCCCGTTTTTACCCTGTCCTGTTAATGTTCTGTACTTTCTCTTTGAGAGAATCACGTCTGATAAAATTATCTGGCGTGGCAAATAACACCGGGCTCCCAGAGTCAGATGACATTAAAAACCTGCGTTTTTAGCCAACATAGAACAAGCGGCTGAGGCAGTTCAGGGTTGCTCTGAGTCACTCCCTTCACATCATGCCTTATAACTTCTGGTTTGTTGTTTCTCTGGCTCCACATTTTCCTCTCCATAGTCTATCTCCTCATCCTGCCACAACCCAAACTTGTGTACCTCCCCATAGTTTATCTCGTCTTTATGCCACAATCCAAACTTGTTGTCCCCACATCTCAGTTTGAGCATCCTCATCCAACTTTCCTCAGTTTCCTGACCCCTCCAAACAACACTACTTCCCCATAGTCTATCTCCTCCCTCTGCCACAATCCAAACTTGTTGTCCCCACATCTCAGTTTGAGCATCCTCATCCGACTTTCCTGACCCCTCCAAACAACACTACATAACACACCAGTATTCTCCTTCTCGATGCACTGTTGTTGCCTTCCTGCACCCCCTCTTCTCGCTGCCCCGTCACAGAGTCCCAGGTTTGGTGGCCCTGCTATGCTCCGGTCCGCTTCAGTTCGTACAGTGAGCCCCTCGCGTCGTTTCTCTGTTTCTCACGCACATTTTCAATTGTTCACTTGGTTATTCAGGGGTTCAGGATTCACTTCCAGGATTGTTGGATTTAAACTGAATGTACTATCGTATTTGTGTTAACCTGGTTTTTGTGTTCGCTCAAGAAATCTTAAATTAAAATGTCCTAACTTAAAAAAAAACCGCTAATGAAATGTTGATAGATTTAGAGAATATATTCAAGCGGAGTAGATCTAGTTCTGAGCGTCCGGCTAGAGCAAAACTGTGTTACTCCCTACTCGGTTCGTGGAATTACGTTATAATACTTATAGAGTGTTTTGAAATACAGCTTCACACAGGCTCCAAAATCTTCTGTAAAATCGGACTGTGTTTTGTGCATGGTGCGTGGCATTTTTGGCATATTAGATTTCAATAATGATGTTGTTGCGTTTGCTCATTCACTGATTAAGATTGTGAAATGTTGCCAAATTTTTCGCTACTCCCCCCTCCCGGTTGAGGCGTATTTTAAAGTGGTAATTTCGTCAAAGTATTGTTTACAGTAATATGAAGGTCTAATTTGTAGGCCTAGCTCATGGTTAGGTTTTAATGTTTTTGATTGGATAATCAAATATGGATATTATTTTAATCTAAATTATGCAAGATTCGACACCACTGTAGCCCAAGTAGAAGTAAATAAAAACTGGATACTTATTTGCGACTAACCCAGACCTGATTTTAAAGTTCTGCACCCCCTCCCCTTTGGTTAGAAATAACTGCACGTTTACAAAAATACCATGAAGGAGATTGGTCTACTCTAGTGTGTTCAAAGTTTACATAAATTGGCCTTGAGATCTCTTCTTCTAGGCAGCTGTAGTTGGACTTTCACTAGAACAGCTCAACAGTGGGTGCAGCTTCAAGTTACTAAGTTGTTGTTACTGTGTGTAAGTTGGCAGATTTCATTAGAGTTGCGCCACTAGATGTATGCAGAAATCCACAAAGGATGATAATAGATTTGATTTAGGATCAAGAGATGTATAGGTTGGGGATAGAATAAGTAACTAGTGGTGCTCTGGACTTAAGAGTAGCAGTTCAAAAGTCTTCTTTTATTGTTTAAATCGCGAAAACCAGGGAACAAAAATTAGTTAAAAGAAATATTTTAGTTATGTTGTGATAAGTTATAAACTTGAAACAAGTCTTAAATAATAATGTTTATTCCATGATCGTTCACTCTATAGAGACATGTGATCAAGATAACATTAAAGGTTGTGTATGTATTGCACTGTTCCATTCTAGAGGAGACTTTAGTGTGTGTCTGTGTTTGTAGCTACCACATGAGTTGAGGACTGTGAATTTCAGTGAGACCATTAGACAAGCGGCACAATGGTTGCCTTATAAATCTTGTATTCTGTGCGCTTCATCTGTTGATTCACGATTGAGGATTATCAATGTTCACTTTTGTTGATTCACGGATAGCTTTCTGATCCACCTCTATAAATCACTATGGATTACGATCGCACCATTGGTATGGATAGCACCACCATCAAGTACAAGAAGGGCAAAGGTTCGTAGCCCTCTCCACCAGAGGCCATAGCGCATTATGCATGTGGGACCTTGATTAGAAAACAATTATGAATACAAGTAAATTATTGTATGCAGATTGAATGGATGGGGAGGGAGAAGAGATAAGTAGTGAGGTGAATAGTAGATATTACAGATAGAGAAAGATAGACGGAAATGCAGAGATACAGAAGAGATAGATAGTATGAGAGGAAGAAAGAGGCAAAATAGGAACTCTCCCTCTCTCTCTCCCTCCCTCTCTGTCTGTCCGTTTGTATGTCTCTCTTTCACCCCCTTCTTTTCCTCTCTCTCACTCTCTCTCCCTCTCTTCCTCTCTTTCTGTCTCTTTCTCTCTTTCACCCCCTTCTTTTCCTATCTCTCACGCTCTCTCCCTCTCTTTCTGTCTCTTTCTCCCTTTCACTCCGAATGTCCATATAAGATTCGTGGTAAAACCCGAGGACGTTAACCTAACTCCCTCATTGTTATCGTTATTGCGTCGTTATTGCGGCGGAGGGCGTTGGTCGCTCGGGCAAGGTTCGATGGATACTAACACCCAATACAACCTTGATGACAATTACACTTAATAGTCTATAGATCTAGATTTATAGCTAGTCCATCTGCTTGAATGTCAGGCAGTCAGCTAACCAGATGTAGCGAGAGGACACACGCTATCGACAGAACGGACCTGTGTTTAGATTGGCCTTGAGGGGGAATGGAACCGTAGATTGCGCAGTCGGTAATGCACTTGACTGCCTCTAATAAGGTCGGGAGGATCCTCTTTGTGAGCCAAGGGAAAGTCAAAACTGAAGTCGCCTATGAAATTTGCAATTTTATGCAAATATGGTGCCTTACTTTAGAAGTCGTTGCTATTCCAAACGATACATTTCAATGGTATTATAAGTACCGGTACTCTAAATGTTTGCCTAGGACAGAGCCTCTTTTTCTTGGAACAAGGAGTTGAAGGAATACTTTGGGACTGACGGGTAGGAGGTCTGAGGTTCGAATCTTACTGGTATGCACTTGTTTTTCCTCTTTAGTTTCACACCCACTTGTCTTCTGACAAAACAAGATGGTCAAATTGTCTCTTCTAGCACGGTCTCTGTAGAGCTCGTAGCAGCCGGTAGTTTCCCAGACTCACAGGCAAAACGTTGGATGGAAGTTCGGAGGACTGGAGTTTAAGCATCTGGCCAATATACAGGGTCATGGATGCCAACTTTTCCGGAAATCAGGCTTTTTTCCACCTTAAATTGTGTACTTGTAGATAAGTGCATGATAGATAATCGTTAGTGTCATTGTGAGTATCCAAAAAATTCCAGACTTCTTTTTAGTATTTCTTTGGTGGCATCCACATTTAAGGGCCTACTAAGTTGTCCTGATGTCTCAGAAAGCCGAGCGCATGGTGTCTCATGTCTCTTACTGGCATGTATGGTTGGGTCGGTGTCTGTGTAAAATGTGACCAGATTAGTCAGTAAAATTTGCAAATCGTAAACTTGTCCGACTTAGTCTTGGGATCCGTCTAGGAGATGTTAAACAAGGAGTGAGATTCTCTCTCCCACCAGAGATAACTTTTTATTTGTGGTTGTGGAAAAGTATTATATCTCCTAAGAAACCTAAAACCATATAGATCACAATCAGTAAATTGGCGTAGCAGCCGATTATGCACCCACCCATACACCACTATAGCTGCTGTCCATCGCAGTTTTTGTACGTAACTCACTTGCTAGCGGGATAAATCTGTACAAACTTCTCTCTCTCTCTCTCTCTCTCTCTCTCTCTCTCTCTCTCTCTATCTATCTATCTATCTCTGGGCTGAGCCTGGGACCCCAATCAGGTCCAGAATAATTATGTCCACTCATGTCCACTTGTGTCCACTCTTGTTCCCTCGGTCTAACTGGCTTGACTTATGAGACCAATAAAACCATCATACACCGCGGCAACTGGAGTCCTTGTCTCTATTTGGACTTATTCAGCAAATCCAGGGATCTAAACTTAATCAGAAATCTCTGTTGGGCCCGGTATCCCCGCTAGTCGCCTCCTAGCTAACTGGATCAGCGAACACCCCTCTCCCTCAACCATTCACAACCCCGTGTGTCCCGTCAGCAAGTGTTTGTCCGGAGTTTATCACCTAATGATGTCGTAAACTTACACCTGTTTACACACAACACTGTACACAGGCCTGTGGGGCTAAGGGGGCTAAGGGGCCAGTTTATTGCGCCAGTTGATTGTCCTCACAGTGAATCACTGAGAGAAACATTTACTGGCTGTAGTCATTTTCAAGTGAACGAAGAAGAAGAAGAAGAATTTACTGGCTACCAAGGTCGAGTCTCTCCCAGGGTGATTGCGACCCATTAATATGGCGAAGCAGTAGAAACATGGGAAAAGCTGACTTAAGTGGTAGAGCTCTGCACTTCCATTTGGAAGGCCTTACGTTCAATCATGCGATCAGGCAAATGTATTTCTTTGCCATATTGGTGGGGCGGTGACAATGCTATTTGATCGATTAAGACAGAAGTCTTGTTATCCTCTCTGTCCCAGCGTGACAGCGCACAATATTGTCAGACGTGAGTTTTGCGTCTCGTCCGCGGCATGATCTAATTGCTGACGCTGCACGTCAATAAACCAACCAACCAGCACTAAGGCTTTGGACTGACTATCAGCAGGCCTGCGGTTCGAAACTCAACTGTTGCTGTGGATAGTCTCTCACCAAGATCTCTTTTAGAAACCTAGTTTGTGTATAACGAATCATGATTGTATAAAAACATTTAGTCAAACTGCGTGAGCAGTATCATAACCTGGAAGCTGACTGACCAATTGTCAAAACAGACTCACGCTTACGTTCTACTAAGAAAGCCATCCAAACAACGTTGGAAGCTAGACCTAAGGATGAACCGATACCTAAGCGTACATAACTGGGACCATAATATGACCTCTCAGGCCGATACCCATGATTAGTGAGAAAATGAATTCCAAGGGAAACTATTACAAACCTATGTCTAGAACCTAATGTTGTTTACTAACTGAACTTCCGCGTGTAATAATTTTCTTCAAGTGATACATTTTTGTCTTAACTTCTACAAAATGAAATGGTAATTCTAGTGGCTTCCTATGGTTTCGCACTGTCTTGTTATAGGTGTCTCAGGATTCCCTAATGGTGTGCTTGTTCAGTTTCACGCATGGTCATAATTCAGAGAAAAAAGTTGCTAAGTGGAAATAGAAGCGTGAAAGGAATTTTTCAGGAATTGAACCAACGTCCTCTAGGTTTAAACGCTTGTGCTGAACTGACTGATCTATTTGAGAAACGCCAATAAAGTGAGCCTATCTGAAGACGTACACAATCCTAAACCATTGGATCGGTTCATCGGTTGTCCCCATGTCGCGCCGCCACGCGACGTGTGCTCTACACGCCAGGTGTGTTGTCCGAGATACACACACGCACCCTGCACAGTGTGTACCTCCCTTCGTTGACAAGACAATGCAATAGACCCTGAGAGGTCATAATGGTCCCAGTCATGTACGCTTAGAATAGACCTGAACTGAAAGGCGTGTGGGGTAAAATAGCTGGTATACGTCTGGACTGACGAAAATTAAGCTAAAGGTTCGAATCTCGGCCGGTGGACCCGTCTCCGCGTGCGGTTGTTTCGACAAACCACGAGAGCTGTTACGACAGTTTTGCTTGTTCATGTAAAGGAAAGTCCGATCCGATCTGATGCTTTGACAGCGTAAACTTAATTGTAAGTCAAAGAAGAGAAGACGCTACACAATGGAAAACTAAGAATTCAAAATGCAATAATAATTATTATGACACGATCTAGACACGTTTTATATAGATTCCATCCCAACACCTGAATCGAATAGCCTTGGAAGTCTTTATTGATCTATTTCAATGATTAAACCACAGAATGAACTAATAATTTGCTGAGAGATAAATTGCCGATAAACAACAAAGTTGTTCAATAGTCCACAAACTAAGGGAAGCGAGTCTGCCAACTAAGTGTAATCGTTCTTTCACACTGTCAGATGTTTACCTCCCTTGCAAGGACTCCGTGCTGACTTGTATGTACGTCCACGGTCTTTCCCTTTATTTTCATTTCCTGTTTTTATATTTATATAAACGTTGAAAACATTTGCGTTCTGCTCCACTGCTATTTCTCTCTCTCTCTCCCTCCCTCTCTCTTTCTTTTTGTCTCTTTCTCTCGCCCTTTCTCTATGTCCTAATTTCTATTTCTCTTTCTCTCGTGCTTTCCCTGTCTCTGAATCTTTTTTTTCTCCTCACTTCAGCTTTCTGTCTGTGTATATCGCTCTCTGTATAAAGTCTCTTTAAGTATTTATAGAAAGTTTTCTCACTATTGTCACTCCTCTCTTTGCCCGCCTATCGGCCTGTATGAGGAGGAAGGGGAAGGGGGCGTAGTGGCGCAAGTGATAGAGCGTTGGTCTTTCAACGACAGCGTCCCTGGTACGAATCCCTTGATCGATCAAAATTTATTTTTCCGATTTCATCTCCTATAGGTTGGTTTGATGTCAAGTATAATGTGTCCGTCAAGGCAGGAGTCCTTCCAATTCCCGCATTTTTCTCTGTATGGCTGGCAGCACGTGAAATTGATCTAGACGTTTATCCCGGGGCCCGTCTACTATATATGCTATTGAGTGCTGACGCTCTCACTCTTCCCTCCCTTCCCCTTCTCAAATTCTTCCCCCACCCCCTCCCC
>RQTK01000781.1:0-11768 GCA_003991915.1 Elysia chlorotica | reverse complement strand
TCTCTCTCTTTCTCTCTCTCTCTCTCTCTCTCTCTCTCTCTCTCTCTCTCTGTCCCTCTGATTCTTTGTCCTTTTTTGTTCTGTTTGACTATCTGTGAGTCTCTCTAGTATTCGATCAGTTCTCTAGCTATCTGTCAGTCTTGTCTGGTTGTATCTCATTCTCTAGTAGTGTTCATTTTTTTGCTATCTGTCAACATATCCAATATTTGTCTGTCAATCCGAATGTCAATCATCTACTTATTCGAACAGGTAACATTCTGACTCTCTCTCTCTCTCTCTCTCTCTCTCTCTCTCTCTCTCTCTCTCTCTCTCTCTCTCTCTCTCTCTCTCTCTCTCTCTCTCTCTCTCTCTCTCTCTCTCTCTCTCTCTCTCTCTCTCTTCTCTCTCTCTCTCTCTCTCTCTCTTTCTTTCTTTCTGTGTGTGTATGTGCACTACGCATTTTGTTATTACTTTTAAGACCCTTTTAATGAAATATGATAGTTTATGTACCTTCTCTTTCAGATTCGATTAGTTTTATGACTAACCTTTTCCTTCATTTCGTCTCTTCTCTATCTTTAACTCATCTTATCAGATCTCTATTTATTCTATCTTTTGCTATCTCAAACTTTCTCTCATTTTAGAACCCTTAGAGAATCCTTAGATTTATTATCTTCCTTCCAGTTGTAGTGTCCTTTGCCTCCTCTCCTTGGATTACTCGATATCTTTCTAGCGTCCTCTTCTCTTTCCCTAACTTCTTTGCAAATGTGTATTCAAGATCTATCCTCTATTTTCTTCTTCTCTTGCTCCACGACCTTGTCTTGCATGTGAAATCCTGTCCAACCAAACTACAATACATTATCACCCGTCTGTGTCTGTATAATCATCAGTGTGTCTGTCTGTGTGTCTGCTAATCAGGTCAAGGACGTGATGAAGAACGTGATGGAAGATCTAGGTCAGACCAACCTGGAGCGGACGCTGCTCAACTGGTGCCAGATCTCCACCAAAGGGTGAGACCCCACTATGTCATCCGGAAAGGCAACTTTTCACACTATGGTTTCAACCCCATCCCACTAAACAATGTGAAGACTTTCCTTTAACAACCACAAGTAGTTAAACGTTTACTGGTTTTTTTTTCTCCAGAAGATCCCAGGGCATGAGCTTAGATTTTAATCTTGAAACTGCTCCGCTTCAGTTGATAGGACTAGAGACTGAGCTATGTGGCGTTCTCCTGCCACATGTACAGAGTCAGTAACTAAGCAAGCAAGACATTGTATCTTGAATTGTCCACCCGAGAAAAACGCCTTTGTTTGAACATTTAAGAGCAGGGTTAGAAGAAAGTGCAGTGGTCAAGTGTTCTATGTGGTTGGCAAGGCGATTCGGTGCTGCTGCATTTACAAGTCGAGGGTTCTAATCACACAAAGTGCACCCATCTTTTTTGGTTATGTTTACTTCAAGCGTACTTCTAACCACTGCTGAAAACTACCATTTCGTACATGTATTGTTAAATGTTTAAAGATCTCCCTATTTCCTTTGTTGCTTCACTGAATGCATGTACTGTGAGCTCTGTAGCTGAAGTACCAGGTCACTAATGAGCCCTTCACTCTGTTTCAGCTATGAGAAGGTGGACATCACTAACTTCACGACCAGCTGGAGAGACGGGCTGGCCTTCAACGCGCTCATCCACCATTACAGGTCAGTACAATCTGGGAGTGAGACATATAATTATATTACACACACACATTCACAACGCGCTCATCCACCATTACAGGTCAGTACAGTCTGGGAGTGAGACATATATATTACACACACATTCACAACGCGCTCATACACCACTACAGGTCAGTACAGTCTGGGAGTGAGACATATATATTACACACACATTCACAACGCGCTCATCCATTACTACAGGTCAGTACAGTCTGGAGTAAGACATAATTATATTACACACACATTCACAATGCACTCATACACCATACACCCTCCCACATGCCTATGCCCACACACATCAATAAATACACACATATCATGTAGCGCGAGAAGGTAGAAACTTCTGCCCCCACTTTTCTAAAACCTTTTTTTTTATTTTTTTGTGATTGAAATTTCGAGACAATTAAGTAAATGTACAATGTATCCATTCTGGGTTGTCTTTCACTCAAAAATTGTATGTGTCATTTAAGAGTTTATTATCTCTGAGACCTAAAAAGTCAGCTTTAGTGGTAGTCCTATGGGTACTTTCTGTGTTCTGTTGAAACCCATGAACTGACAAAAATACACTGAGTGTATGGCAGGATGTTAAAACTCATAAAAACCCTATGCTTGTAATATAGGTTCTTGAAATCACTGAAATGTGACAGCAATTTTAGGTTCGATTAGAACTTGATGCATTTGAAACTGAATACTATTGTGTATCATAAAAATGCTTTCTATTCATCCTCTCAAACAAATTAATTTATAATAATCAGTACATTTTTATAGCGCTTTATGCCGAGGCCTCAAAGCGCTTTACAAGATTCTTTCATTCGTCCATACTAATTGTACATCAGACACTCCCACACCCATACAAAAACACTGCACACACAGACACTCAATATCCAAAAGCACAATTTGACATTATATTACTTATCAAGATAATTTTTAAATAGGTATGTCTTGGGGTGTTTTTTGAAAATTGCAACATTGCCTGCAGACCTCAGTGAAAAAGGCAGAGAATTCCAAACACTTATCTCTCATAAAAATGCTTTCTATTCATCCTCTCAAACACATTGATTTTCAAAGACATACCATAATGTGCTATGTGTGACTCTATTCCCCCAGACCGGACCTGTTCACATTCCCAGACCTGGTGGGGCGCAGCAGCCTGGACAACCTGAACCATGCCTTTGATGTGGCGAGCGTCAAGCTGGGGATAGACAAACTTCTGGACGCTGAGGGTGAGCAGTATAGCGTCATTTCATCCTCTAGAGGGTGGGTAGAATAAGGGGTTAGCTCCGCTTGAGGGTCAGTGACATTGGGGTACATGTTTGATCTCTCTTTCAGCATGATTAACATTTGAGTGGGTCGGTGTCAGTATAATGTGACTGGTTGAGACAGGAGTCATGGCATCCCTGCCCTGTCTCGTGTATGGCAACACATAAAATTGTCAGGCGTCAGTGTTGGGGTCCGTCCACAATATAGCCTATATAGTGCTGATGTTGGACGTTAAACCAACTCAACAACTCAACAACAACAACATTTGAGGACTACCTCCCCTTGGAGGCAAGTAACTTTGGAGGTTAGCTCCCCTTGAGAGTAGCATTAGATTGCCTCTCGTTCATTGTTAGTAGCAGCATGTGACCTCCCCTTGAGGGTGAATAGTAATAGGCATAGCCTCTCCTTGGGTTGAGTAGTATTGGGAGATTATCTCTCCTATGGAGTGAGCACTTTGGGAACACTGCCTGTCCTTGAGTGTGAGTCGTATTGAGGGGCTACACCTGTGGACAGTAAGTAGCATTGAGAGTTCAATGGTTATGTTAGTGTTGAAATGATTATTGTTTAAATCTTTTTAAAGGGGTGGATATAGAAGGCTTGTATGTATCATTTTCTTTGGAGTCCATCTTGTTTGCTAAGTACTTATAAATATTTGATAAAGAAATGACTCGTTCGCTTCTTCACCTCCCATCTTTTTTCAATTATCTGCATGGCCTGATACTACTCCATACATACAACATAAAACAGTAAAAGACTTATGTGTCATTGATTTTCTGTTTTCATTAAATAAAGTGCTCATCCAGCTGTCTTGACATACCTGTGTGCCTATCTGAGTCCAACCCTGCGTGTCTCTTTCCCCGCCAGACATGAACGTGGAGACACCTGACAAGAAGTCTGTGATGACCTACCTGATGTGCCTGTTCCAGGAGCTGCCGCACTCCGTCGTGGTGACCAGGGGCGCGGCCCCCCAGGGAGGGAGGGTTCTGGCCGAGGCGACAGTCTCCTCTCCCTCCTCCCCCCGCTCGGACTCTATAGAGGCGGAGATTGGGATTGTCAGCTAC
The DNA here is from genome assembly GCA_003991915.1 of Elysia chlorotica. Classification (NCBI taxonomy): domain Eukaryota; kingdom Metazoa; phylum Mollusca; class Gastropoda; family Plakobranchidae; genus Elysia; species Elysia chlorotica. The sequence goes on along the minus strand of RQTK01000781.1, from coordinate 7,761 downwards.
CGGGACAAGGGACTGGACACTTCAGAGGTGAGGCACACACATTCACATTCAGTGGTAAGACACACACACTTCAGAGGTTGAACACATACACACACACTTAAGACGTGAGATGCAAAACACACACGCTCTTCAGAGGTTGGACACACACACACACACACACACACTTGAGACGTGAGACACACACATGCACACTTTAGAGGCGAGACACACACAGATAAACTTCAGAGGTGAGACACACTCACACTTTAGAGGAAGTGACACATACCCGCTTCAAAGGTGACCCCCCGCCCTCTTATACTCTTTTATTTTTTTTGTGCATGCAGACTTGGCTTGTAAAGCCTTGAAATTAGTCACCTAATAAGTATTATATTTAAACAGATTTTCCGTCCCACTAGTGTATCCATCCGCTTGGTTGATTTGAGTCAGACTAATAGCCATTTTGATTGACTTTTAGTTGTGTATATATCTAACTCTCAGTCAATCTATTTATTTACATCTATCTGTTTATCTATCTATCTGTCTGTCTTCCCACTTCCCGACCAACCTCTACCTGTGGACTGACCGTTTGTTGGTGGGTGTTTTCTTGATTCACCCATTCTCTAAATCAGGTTCGCCTCACTCAAACCTTCTCTCTATCAAGTTGACACTATCCGCATATCTACTGTGTTAAACTCACTCCACCTCTGTCCCACTCACTCAGTCTCTCTATCACATGTATCTCCCCCACTCCGTCTCTCTATTATGTTTACCTCACTCACCCCATCTCTCTACCATGTTTACCTCACTCACCCCGTCTCTCTATTATGTTTACCTCACTCACCCCATCTCTCTACCATGTTTACCTTACTCACCCCATCTCTCTACCATGTTTACCTACCATGTTTACCTCACTCACCCCATCTCTCTACCATGTTTACCTCACTCACCCCATCTCTCTACCATGTTTACCTCACTCACCCCAGCTCTCTACCATGTTTACCTCACTCACCCCAGCTCTCTACCATGTTTACCTCACTCACCCCAGCTCTCTACCATGTTTACCTCACTCACCCCAGCTCTCTACCATGTTTACCTCACTCACCCCAGCTCTCGACCATGTTTACCTCACTCATCCCAGCTCTCGACCATGTTTACCTCACTCATCCCAGCTCTCGACTATGTTTACCTCACTCACCCCATCTCTCTACCATATTTACCTTACTCACCCCGCTCTATTATGTTTACCTCACTCACCCCATCTCTCTACCATATTTACCTTACTCACCCCATCTCTCTACCATATTTACCTTACTCACCCCATCTCTCTACAATGTTTACCTTACTCACCCTGTCTCCCTATTATGCTCACTCAACTCACACGTCTCCTTATCATTGTAACTCCAGTCACCCCGTATCTCTACCACAAGGTCTCCCCGCACTGTCTCGTGTGTAGCACTAGCAGTACATAAAATTGTCAGACGTTAGTCTTGGGTCCCGTCCACAACAAGGCCCATACTGTGCCGATGTTGGAAGACTCTCTATGTTTACCTCACTTTCTTCGCCTCTCTTTCATGCTCACCTACTCACTCCGTCTATCTATCAGGTTTACCCCCCTCTGTATGATGCCGAGAGGTGCGCATGTTGTGATTGGCGGGGCAAAATAGTAGCACAGGTGCACTGAGCTCTTGATAGTCAGACCATAGGCCGGATCGGTGGGAGGGAATTAAAGAGCGACAACAAGAGAGAGCCAGAGAAAGAGAGAGAGGTGGGGATGTCACAGAGAGCTAGAGAGGTGGAGAGTCAGAAATAGGTAGAGAAGTTATACAGAGAGATAGTCAGTGAGAGAGAGAGAGAGAGAGAGAGAGAGAGAGAGAGAGAGAGGGAGAGAGAGAGAGAGGCGAGGAGAGACACACAGAGACAGATAGTGCGCTCTACCACCAGGGCGAAGTAAAGTTCAATCTCATTTCCTAACCAGTTCTCCATCGCCTGCTCCCCTGTCGGCCAGGTCTTCGATAGTACAGACTAGACTGGCTCTACCGGTACTCTCTACTCTCTAGCATTTGGACAAAATAATGCAGACCAACTCCTGAGCTTCATATGCTAAGAGCTGTAGTGTTGGATTTTAAAGACCAAGTTGTAAGCTTATGTGAAAGTTTTCTCAATGTTTAGCTTCTTGATTTTGAAGACCAAGTTGTAAGCTTATGTGAAAGTTTTCTCAGTGTTTAACTTCTGTGGCTTTCAAGACTGGACTGCAATAATGCGAAAACCGTTTAGATCCAGCAATTGGTCTTTGAAATGATAAATCTTCAGGAATTTCGACTTGTGCGTCTGTTCCATGTTGTTTTTCCACTCCAGAAGTTTCAGGACCTCGTTTTTCAAATGTTTTCTAAATGTTCAGGTTATCCATGGCTTTCTGTATCGCGCTGTAACGATGTTGTAACGGCATTCTAGAGATAAGACAGAATCTTACTAACGAATGGTACATGCGTATGAGATTTTGTCTTGGGTAATGGCTGGGAAACGTTTGATTAGTTTTGAGACTCTTAGTTCATGCAAATCCCTTAAGTTAAAGGCTCCGAATTCGAACCGCTTACCCCCTGGTCGAACATCAAAAACACTTCCTCCTGAGCTATATGTCGCATTTATGGCTGTGATAATAAATACAATCGTAAGGAGGTGTGGGTCACTATAGGTCTCGTGTCATGCTGATTGCAAGGCGAGTGTGTTCCTGGGATGTCTCTCTGTGACCAGGCCCTAGATCTGATAACAGCAAGGTTCTGTTACCAGGCACTCCGTGTATTTACACTGATGTGTGTAGCTGGAACACACGGGGCCAGGCGGCATGGACTCTACTCTGACTATTTACTAGTCTAGTGACTACACAAACTTGATCTTTCACCGGTATCTGACTGAGGCTGTTCCATGACAGATCCCACACAAAAACACACCAGCTGTTACACCCAAGCCCATGGGCCTGGAATAATAACAAGCAGCGCACGATTAATATATTTATTTTATTTTTGTGCTTCATAAGGTCAGGTGTACTCCCTGTTAGTGGTTAAGAATCTAAACTATAAGATACCATTATATCCTGATCTAAACATAGATATATAAATATGCTATTTATAGATCTTCTAGCGACACTTGTAGGGTTAAGAGTCTAAACTATAAGATGCCGTTATATCCTGATCTAAACATAGATATATAAATATGCTATTTATAGATCTATGGATCTAAATAATCTCTAATCTTCAACAGTGTTTTGGAATAAATTAATGTATAATCTCCAACAGTGTTTTGGAATGAAATAATTTCTAATCTTCAACAGTGTTTTGTAATTTATAATCTGCTACAGTGTTTTAGAATAAAATAATTTCTAATCTGCAACAGTGTTTTGGAATACAATAATTTCTAATGTTCAACCGTGTTTTAAAACAATAACAATTATCGGCATATATAAACAAATGGTTATACGTGTATGTTTATGATGCTTAATTACTAAGCTGTGGATCCTAAATTTAGGTCAATAGTAATTATTATAGATCACCTTAGAAAGATTTTATTACAGTCTGATGGTTAGATCGGGAATATCGTGTTCAATTTGTGTGTGGTTCAAATCTCTAAAGGATATTCATGAAGGTCGGATTTAAAACTTGCATTCCTAGTATTGCGATAGAACTGTGCCTTGTTTAGTCTAGTCTGTGCTCATTTCGGAAGCATAGTTCTATTATTTCTTCTACACGGCGGATCTTTAGCGAATACCAACAGGTTTAAAGATGGATTAATTCTCTGGGGTAAGCAAAAAACTTCCACATGGTCGCCTATAACTCATCATTCCTGTTTTAAATTAGATAGTTTACCTTCATAGAAGAGCTCACTGTACGCTTTCCTCTAATTAGTTATATTTTTATCTATTAAACGTCGAGGCAATACTTGTACGAAGATTTTCCCGACGCAATTAAAGTGCCTAAAAATAAACAAAAAAGGGAGATCACAACACAAACGAAAAAAAATTATGGTATCTTTATTACGTCACTGTCTATCTGTGTCTCTCCCCCCTCCTCTCTATCTATCTCTCTTTTCCTCTCTCTCTCTCTCTCTCTCTCTCTTTTCCTCTCTCTCTCTATCTTTTCCACTCTCTCTCTCTCTTTCTCTTTTCTCTCTCTCTCTCTCTCTCTCTCTCTCTCTCTCTCTCTCTCTCTCTCTGTCTGTCTTTGTAAAACGAAACTTCAAGTACAATCGCACACATCTATGCATAAATGAAGCAATAATTCATTCAGCCCCGCCGTGTTTGTCAGCCAGCGACTCTGCCAGTCTGTGATTCACCATTCTGAATGTTGGTACGTGTGTACGCATACTCTGAGAGTACGAGTGTGAGAGATATGAAGTAGACCGCTATAATCTGGACCCACGTACATGTACTGGGATAGGTAACACTGGGAGAGATAGTGCGCCAGGCATTCCTGCGCTTCCCACGTTCTCATCATATACACTCTACCCTGATTGGAGGAACCGACTGGACAGTGGTCCGTGGCTCTGGACATCAGCGAGTAGTGGTCAGTCTCTGCTCAGACCCCATAGATGTATATAACTAGCAAAGACCTTATAAGTTATAAGGTCTTTGATAACTAGTTATATACATCTACGACAGACCCTTATCTATACGACTCTAGTCACTAGACTAGGGCTGAGCAACACCCAACTAAAGGGAAAGTATGGCTTTCAGAGAGATCCACTTCCCACGGATATTACACTATCTCATTACTTATCTCATTTGAATCTTTTCGTCTTCCCCACCGTCACTCTCTCTGTCTCTATCTATCCATCTGTCTATCTATCTATCTGTATGTCTGTCTCTGCCCCTGTCTCTCTCTCTCTCTCTCTCTCTCTCTCTCTCTCTCTCTCTCTATCTCTCTCCCTCTCTGTGGATTCTGCAGCTGTCCTGTTCCTTTCAAAAGCGAGCTTGCTCTCTCTATTATTTTGTATGAGTGTATGTGTATGAGTGTGTTTGTAAGTGTGTCTCTATGTAGATAATCTCTCTGTCCCTCTCCCTACCTCTATCTGTATCCCTCCCTCTATCTCAATGACTGGTTAAGTTATTCTGTGCGTGTTTACCTGTCTCTCTATCTGTTTCCCTGCATGTCTACCTTATCTTTGTACCGGCACCCTCCCATCCCCCCTCTCTCCCTCTGTCTGACGTCTGATTCCTACGTTTACCTGTTACATGTACCATCTGTTTTATTATCCCTGGCTCCGTGCGGCTACAGCTAAACTATTCAAATTTAAAACAAAGTTAATTTAGTTTACATAGCAAGATCTATTCCTGGTCGCTTTGTGACGTAATGCGCCTTCAGATCTGATTGAAACAGTGTCGGGCACAATAACCCTTTATAATCTCTCTCACCCTTCTGTCTCTGTCTCTTTCTCTGTCTGTCTGTATATCTGTCTGTCTGTCTATCTGTCTGTCAGTCTGTCTGCCTGTTTGTCTGTCTGTCTGCCTGTCTGTCTGTCTCTGTCTCTCTCTCTGTTTGTCTCTCTCTAGTGCCTGACCGTAAATAAGGCAGAGCTGCCAACTCGACCAGCCATTAGGGTGCTCACAATCATAATTATAGTCAAATAAGTGTAAGAACATCGAAGTCTTTTAAATTTATTACTTTTTGTGTGAGGTTGGCAGCTGTGCTATTGCCATGTGGCTCTGCTGCATTCAGTGTATTGTGACAGGCTGATGTGTGAGCGATGACAGACTGGCTGCTGGCAGGAGGATTCTTGTCCTGTTCTCTTTGTCAAAACCGACGGCACCGTCACCACTTGTCGTTCTACTCCTCTAACTGCAGCTCTCACTCATTATCATTATAATCTGTGCGTTTTTAACTTACTATGAATGTCAATGGCAGACAATTCTCATCACAACCAATTCTGATCACAACCGATTACACCAGCACTACTTCTCTTTCTCTCTTCCACTCTCTCATTATCGGTGTCCTCCTCCTACTCATTTTTTTCTGGTTTTGTGTACAAGTGTGGGAGAGAGAGAGAGAGAGAGAGAGAGAGAGAGAGAGAGAGAGAGATAGGGGGAGGGAGATTAAACTAGTGTCGGTGACATACTGGCTGGCATGTGTGGGTCTAAAACATGTATCTTTGATGAAACCAACAGCACAGTCCTTGCTTCAATCCTCTTTTCTATCCTCTTCCACACCTCATCTTCCCCATTCTCTTCCTCAAATCATCTTTTCCACCTTCTCCTTATCATCATCATTATTATTATCGTCATTTCCATTTAGATTTCTCGTTTTTGTGGTTGCGAGAGGACGTTTAAAATTGTTTTGAATGCCCCAGCAAGCCTGGCAGTAGACATTTTTGTAGTTGCTATTCAGTCAAATAATGTTTGACACTTTGTAACTCATCTCTAACCTCCCAATCTAGCCAGGTTTCGAGACGCGGTTGAAAAGGTTAAAGTGTTCCATTTAGAAAGCCCCGTCTAGTTATATGAATGTGCTTAGCCAGTGGGTTCTACTCAAATGTTTGTGTGGTGTTGATGTTACAAATACTGATGATTAAAACATAAACTTGATGAGCCTATGAAACTATTATTACAGTTGCTGAAATTGCTGTGATGACTTTATAAATTAAAACATAATTAAGCTGCGACACAAACCACACTCACGCTTATAAGGACACACAGATAAGGTTGGAATAGATTGGATATTAATTAAGTTGGAATAGGTTAGAATGAATGGCCCAAGCTAAGATAGTTTGGAACCACACAGTGAAACAAAACAAGCGAAGGAGACTAACTCTGTAAAAATAATACACGCTACTAAACAATCGAAACGTAATATCCATTCAAACCTAAATTTGAGCAATAGTAAACATTAACCAGAATAAATTAAAATTGAACTAGTTATGTAAATACCAACTAAATCAAAAGTAAATTCTAAACTCAAAACATCATTTACCGCTTAAACTTGTGAACTCAATCAAATTGTAACAGTTATCAAAACTAAACTGTTACAGCTACTTTACTTCAAAATAAAAGTTAGTTTTAGTGTGCCTAGAACAACGTTAACATCAATCGCTATAAATCCAAAACCGCACAACACACCCACCTAGTACTGGCACACAGAAAAAAGTCAAAAACTCCAACCCGTAAACATGGCAAAATAATACAATCCGTATACTGATCAAATGATGACTATAATGGTTACTGCAGTTAACGTCCGACGTCATCGCTGTGTAGGCTGTATTGTAGACGGGCCCCGATACTGACGTCTGACGATGGTATGTGATGCCACACTCGAGACAGAGAGGGGATACCATACAATGACTCCTGTCTCAGCCGATCGCATGTAACTGACACCGACCCAACCAGTAAAGGGCAAAATCGCAAGTGCTCGAACCATGGACCTCCTGCGCCTGAAGCCGATGTTCTACGCTAAGGCTACCCCCCCCCCCTTTCCCCCCCAAAAAAGTGATTACTGGACCACTGAAACCCATAAACGGATGACAAATGTGACGACGACAAAATGTCGACGCCGAGACCTTCCTGTGAATCAAAATTTATGTAAACATGTATGCTGGCTCTCACAGTGAAATGCATTGTTATCTGCAACGGACTTGTGCAACACAAATGAATTCTACTAAACCCGTCACATGTTACATGTACTGAAACGCTGTCAATAAGCATAATTATAGCTAAAATGAAAAACACACCTGTACTGGCACGTATAACACGCGCCAAAATTACGCTTCCCTACATCAATAATGGAATATAGATCGTTACAG
>RQTK01000780.1:204199-245987 GCA_003991915.1 Elysia chlorotica | reverse complement strand
ATACCAAGAAAATAACCCCCATATACAACCAAATCGACTATATTATTTGCCACAGGAGGTATAAACATTTAGCAACAAATGCAAGGTCATATGGAGGGACAATTGTAACTTCAGACCACAAACTAGTAGTAACAATTTTCAAACTAGAATGTTTTAAAGAGTGGCGCAAAAGAAAAACACAGAGCACATCCAAAATCAACACATCAAATAATAGTTAACAGACAAGAATGCCGACTTCAATACCAACAAAAACTAGACACGCAGCTGCTAAAAATAGAACGAGAAAGTTGCACACCAAACAAAACATCACTCACTCACTCATGCCCGTTATGCCTCATGGCATGTAGGGCAGCAACAAAGGATCTCCACTCCTGTCTGTTCTGGGCCAGCCTTTGCACCGAACTCCACGTGTGCTTCGTGGTCTTCAGCTCGCTCTCCACCGTGCGCCTCCAGGTGTTTTTAGGCCGCCCCCTCTTTCTTCTCCCCTCCGGTGTCCAGTGAAGGGCTGTACGGGTGATGTTGCCCTGTTCCTTTCGCATGACATGTCCTAGCCATCTCCATCGCCTTTGCATGATGATGGTATCCATGCATAGCTGGTTGCACCGGGCGAGTAGGTGTTGGTTGGAAATGGTTTCCGGCCAGGATATTCGCAAGATTCTCCTGAGGTTCTTGGTATGGAAGGTTGACAGTTTGTTGAGGTCGCTTTGGGTCATCCTCCAGCACTCAGAGCCGTATAGTAGGGTGGAAAGCACGCAGCTCTGATATAGCCTTAGTTTGGTCTTGACTTTGTACTGTGATGACCGCCAAACGTTGTTCAGCATTCTGAATGAGTTTCTGGCCTTGCTGAGTCGACTCTGAATGTCAGTCCCCGCTCCTCCATCATGCCTAACTTTGCTGCCTAGGTAGGTGAATTCTTCCGTTGTTGGCAAGTTTTCCCCATTGACCTCAATTGGTGATTGGTTGGAGATGTTAAGCATCATCACTTCCGTCTTCTTCTTGTTGATCTTTAGACCAACTTGTTTTGCAAAATTGCTGAGGCGTGCTGTTTTCTCCTGCATGTGGTTGTGGGTGTGGGACAACAGGGCCAAGTCGTCTGCAAAGTCCAGATCTTCCAGTGTTGAAAATAGGTTCCATCTGATGCCCCTTGATTTATCCTCTGTTGTTCGTCTCATGACCCAGTCTATGGTGATGTTAAAAAGCAGTGCTGACATCACGCATCCCTGCCTAACGCCAGTCTTCACTTCGAAGCTGGTGCTGCTGTTGCCAACTCTACACCTGAAGTTGCTGTAGAAGCTCTTTATGATGAGGACAATCTTCTCTGGTATTCCATATGCACGCAGGATTCTCCATAGGCTGTCTCTGTGGATGCTGTCGAAGGCCTTCTCAAAGTCCACAAAGTTGATATAGAGCTGTCGTTGCCACTCTGTGCACTGTTCAATGATATTTCTAAGGGTGAAGATCTGGTCACAGCATCCCCTCCCTTTACGAAAGCCTGCCTGTTGGTCGACTGCTTCTGAGATCCTCTGGATGATGATCTTGGACAGGATCTTGGACAGGATCTTGCAGGGTGATTCCGCGCCAGTTGTTACAGTCGCTGCGGGCGCCTTTCTTGGGGATCTTCACAATGATGCCTTCTGTCCAGTCCTTCGGCAATTCTTTTTTTTCCCATATGCTTGCGAAGAGTGGTTTAATGATTTCAGCTGCCAAGGCTGGGTCCACTTTGAAGAGCTCAGCATTGAGGTTGTCCTGTCCAGGGGCTTTTCCGCTCTTGAGAGATTTGATGGCTCGCTCTATCTCTGCTTTCTCTGGTGGTTCAGTGTTGATGTCAAGGTCGACCTCGGCGAAATGTATGTCAGCCTCGGCTGTCGGTGGTGGTCTGTTCAGAACTTCTCTGAAGTGCTCAGTCCATCTTGCCTCTTGCTCTGATTCTGTGGTGAGGAGTCGGCCTTGCTTGTCTGTGATGGGGGCATTGCTGGTTCCGCGGTACTTGCCTGCCACAATCTTGGTGATCTTGTAGACCTTGCCCTGCTCTCCTCTTCCGGCTGCTTCTTCTGCCTGACTTGCTAGGTCGTCTATGAAGGCCCGTAATACACTACAGTAATACGGTACAGCAATAATTGTCAAATATAAAATATACTCTTATTTTCAACTGTAAAACGACAAATTTATCGGGACACAAATAACTTGCACTGTTCTCCATGCATGCGTTATGCTAAGTTATGTCTAGTCACAGAAACACCCAGCATTTGCCTTCTCATTATTTATACTCTTGTCATTTCTATTTTACTTTACTCTAATTCTAAGATTCAGCACACACTGAACTAATCACTACATCGCTTACTTTCTCTCAGTTTTGCTGGTTCCATTTACCAAGACCTTGTACTTATCTTTGAATTAATCTGTTCTACATTAGCTTCACCATCATGCATGCCATATGTATAACCAGTCTGTGATATAATATAATTAATTATTATTGAAACGAATGTTTGTTCTGCCCCTGATCTGAGCTAATCCATAGCTTTATCTAAATACATGTAACTGTGTAACTATGTAACTATGTAACTATGTAACTATGTAACTATGTAACTATGTAACCATGTAACATTGTAACTATGTAACTGTGTAACTGTGTAACTATGTAACTATGTAACTATGTAACATGTACAATTTTATTGTCGATATACATAATTTTTGCCATATCAAATCAAATGCGCAAGATGTTCGTATTCAAAATTTACTATTTACACTATATATATTTTTTTCAAATAAAACTTATTTTTTGCCTAACTACCCCGAAAGAAAAACTTCCTCATAGTTAAAGTGATGTTTTCTAGGTCTCAGAATCTGAAAAATGTTTTGTCATGCTATACAGTTGAAATAAATTAAAGTAATATAGGCTACACAGTATAAATTTGGGAAGGTTGCTGTAGAAAGAAAACAATAGGACAATATCATGAACGCATTTTCTTAAAAGAAATGGTAAAATTCTGTCTACTTATGTTAACATTTTTGTGGTTCAAATCAGGCACGTCCCCTTCTGTAATTTGAATTTTATGAACTTGAAGTTTAGATCAATTCTCAAGGAATTCGAACAATGAAGTTTCCACTGTACTAGATACTACTCATAAATAGTTGAAAGCACTGACATGATAAGAGTCCATTGACAAAAAATTTCAGAATTATATTTAAAGCATTCGACACCATAGATAGAGACATCCTTCTGCAAATTGTAAAAGACATCGTTGAAGAAGACGAACTCAGACTCATACAGTTTTTATTAAGTAACACACACATCAACACCAGAATAAACAACGCCGATATCAACGCACCTTTCACCAGCAATGTTGGTACACCCCAGGGCGACGGACTTAGCCCCGTGCTCTTTATCATATATCTTGAACATGCTCTGAAAGAAGTACGCAAAGTGATAGGTGAACCCAAATCCCCATTAGAAGAGAAAATACCAAGAGAAATCGCATACGCCGACGACGTGGATTTTGTAGGCCTAGAATACATCGACATAGACGCAGTGCAGAGAACACTTCACAAATATAACCTAAAAGTCAATGTTGCCAAAACGGAAAAAACATTATTAAGCAAAAACGAGGATGCCTGGAGATCAACGAAGAAGGTTGGCTCGCTGATGGGTGATAAAGAAGACGTAGAGAGAAGAAAACAGCTATCAAACGTTGCCTTATATAAATTGAAAAACATCTGGATAGGACAGGACAAAATAAACAGCAACATCAAAATAAAACTATATAAAGCACTCGTCAAGTCTATCCTAACTTATAATTGTGTAACGTGGGCTTTGACTCAAACTGAACTAAATAAACTAGACAAAAGTTCTCAACATCTACAACCCCACAAAAATTTCAAACAAAACGCTCTACACAAAATGCAATGAAAAACCACCATCCATTAGTCGTTGGCGCCTTTTCGGGCATATCTTGCGTAGAAATGAGGAGATACCTGCCAACAAATCCATGCAACTATATTTCCACCGCACCGAAAAAAGATTCAGGGGAAGACCAACTACAACCCTGCCAGTGACCATCAACAAAGACCTGTCACAAATCCAAGACAACCTATCACTGAAATCAACCGACGATTTGGAATACCTTCGATCACTGGCACAGGACCGTAACCAATGGAAGTCACTAACCAAGCAAATTGTGGAGATTGCTGAGGCGTCCCGATCTGACGACCAGGACGCGAAAAGCGAATAAGTCAGTAAGTCATATATATATATATTTTTATAATATACTATCTACTACTATACATCTTATACTACTTCATGATATTTTATATAGAGAGAGAAGAGAGAGAGAGAGAGAGAGAGAGAGAGAGAGAGAGAGAGAGAGAGAGAGAGAGAGAGAGAGAGAGAGAGAGAGAGAGAGAGAGAGAGAGAGAGAGTGGCACATTTTTTGGCAGGCTTTTGTAGCCGATGTATTAGGCAAAAAGACCAACGTCATAAACTGCGATCATTCACCAACCAATGCCTCACAATCATCCTCAACGTTAGGTGACCTGGAGAACTCTGAGATAGAACGAAGCAAACCTCCATCGAGACAGAGATCAGAAAGCGCAGATGCTGCGATAAAAGTCGCTGGTAGTACATGGGCCGAACTGAAGAGGACTATCCAGGACCGAGGTGGTTGGAGGTGATTGCTACGGCCCTATGCTTCACAGAGAATCAAGAGGCTTATTAAACTAAAAAAAACGAACTACGGAAAACAAAAAAGAACTGGAAAAATTCAGACGAGAGAGAGAGAGAGGGAGGGAGAGAGAGAGTAAAAGAGTCAGAGAGAGGAAAGAGTCAGAGAGAGGAAAAAGGAGCTGAGTGTCAAACTATGTTTCGATTATCGATCCACACTGTCCATGCCTGTTTCTGGGTCCAAATGAAGGCACCGTTTTCTCTCTACTTCCAGACACTTCAAGCTCAGCTTACCCTTACACTGGACACTACAGTCATGTTAGTAAGAGTACTGGAACTAATAGGCCTTATAATCTTGGAACAGGGCAGCCCACTTCCTCCTCCCATCGACCGAACCTGCTGAAGGTTACTTTCCCCGTAATTTGCTTTACAATTACAGGCCGAGATGCGGAAGTGCAATGTGTCCTGGCAGGGCTGGGGTCGCTGATGGCTTTGGATCTGAGAGGGCAGTTTTGTACGCTTAGCTTTGGATAGAACTAGGATCGCATCATTTGGTACGGTTGTTTCGTTGGCTGCTTTACTGAGCCAAAACAACTAAAAAAGACACACACACAGAGAGAGAGAGAGAGAGAGAGAGAGAGAGAGAGAGAGAGAGTATATATATATATATATATATATATATATATATAAGTAGAATCGAGGGGTTCTTCTAAAAAGGCTCGAAGACGACCCAACCTATAATTATGAAATGTTCACAGAAGCTACATCGTAGACCTACCAATTACAGTACTTTATTTACCTGGTCCTTTTTTATTGATTTATTTTTTCATAAATTTATTCTAATAAAAAATAAAAATTGTTCGCTATCGGATTTCCGGATTGTCTTTTATGATAACTAGATCTAGACTTGATTAGATCTATTAGATGTCTATCGTAAAGTTTTTCAGAAGTCAAAGCGTCATAGACTACCGAATGTTCTAATGGCATTGTTACTTGCAGTTCTTCAGTTCCATTTTTATTATGTTATCAACAACACCAGAAATGAGAGTTTTGCCGTTAAAACTTTTTATATAGGGCAAGTTCTTTCGAGAGAAAAAAAAGCCTAGTTGAGACAAGTGAGTATGAGCCTCTCTCCCCCTGCCTCGGTGATCAACGACTGGCCTCCATGCTCGACACTTCCCGCCACTCATATTATTGCAAGTAACTCCCCTTTATTGACGCTGTATCATGGTTTGGCTTTTTAGAGTGGATAAACATTTCCTCATTCAAGTAGTCGAAGGTTCTCCTTATGAGTCCTACTATCCTGTTTGCTTTAGCTGTTGTGTGGGCAATGTGAGGTCCGAACTTCAAGTTGTTGTCAATCCAAACTCCTAGATCTTTTCAGCTTCTGTTTCGTTAGCGTTAGTACTCCTAAGCATCAAGATTGTGGCAATCTTCAACGCAAAGAGGAAGTAATCACGACATTAGGCTATTCCAGAGTCAATCTTTTCATAAAGATCTTTGATGGCAATGCTAATGCAAAATGCAATGAACTACCAGTACTACATCCAGCTGTGCAGCGAGTCCAAAACCGACGATTGAAAAGAATCCCCTGCAAGAAAGCACTCTGATTACTATCTTACTTCCCAATGACCATAAGAGAATAGAATGACCTATCCCAGGAAACTGGCTGCCCCATGTACCAAGGCCTCTGGAGAAAGGGTATAGAAGACTAAAGAAAAGAAATTCTTGAATGAAAAACAAGTTGGAAATTAAAGCAATTCAAACAAGAAAGACCTTGAAGCAATCAAACCTAATAATATTCAGTATTGAAGAAGAAGAGGTGCCTTTGAGGATGAAATTTTGCCTCATTGCGGTCTCAAAGTAGAAAGATCTAGATAAACCTGTCTCTATATTAGGAACCCAATGCTATACCACTTGCACAGGCCTGCCTTCATGGACTCTCAGTCTAGATCCAGATCCTTAAGAAAAAAAAAAGTAGATCTGGAGTAATAATCCAGTTTTAGAGTGTAGGGCCTACCTCTAGATCTGTACATCAAATTTTGCCTCTTGATCTTAACAATGTTACATTGTCAATTTTTTAAATCATATTTTGCTAGATGTATTCAAGTAGACTCTGCAACTTAATTCTAGCACTGATTTAACAGACTAAATCTAAAGAACAGGTCTATCAAATGTTTAGCTATACTCTAATAGAAATTAATCTAGATGTTAAATGGCCTTTTGAAATGGGAGTGAAAAAAATCAGGTTTTCCCCCATTTGCGTGCACACATCTTTTTTTTTTTTTTTTTAATAAAGATTAAGAGAGATTCAGAAGATATTTTTTTTTCATCTGCTGAATCTCTATATACCCAAAATTATTATTAAAGAGTCGCCTCAGTATAAATACTTTATAGTTCTGATCTCTTCTTATAAATAGTCTAAGATATCAAATTGATGATTTGGAACCACAAATGGACTCTCTGCCTGTGTCTTTGTTCTCAGTTTCTCTGCCAACTGTTTCTTTTAGTGTGTTTACATTATAATGTGTAGCATGTACCATGTTGATCCACATTTCTTATGAGATCAGCAAGTTACGTTGACTTTTGGCTCCTATCCCATTCATAAAACTTTTCTGCCTTGTTTTCAGTGCTCAGCAATCTGTGTATCTAGGAGAATAAGCAGGAGGGGCTTTGACTGATTTCTGTGGACTGGTGTCACAAGGAAAAAGGTGAGATTATTTTGTATCATTTGCTTTATCCTGACATTCCTAGTGTCCTAAAGTTTTCTTGCTGTTTCTGATAACCTTTCCATCTATAAAATAAAAGGGCTTTGTTTTAATAGCAGCCTCATCTTTGGAGCACAGGTAGCTCAATTGGTTAGCGATCTGAATTGAGAGCTGGAGGTACACAGTTCAAATTTTCCCTAAAACTCAAAGAATTAGAAAATGTTCTTTGAACGTACCCTGATAATCGATCTTCAATCAACATTCTCTTTGAACTTACCAACTAGCATTACGATACGTACATGTTCCACTAAATCTTAAAATGACAATTTTTGTGTGTGTATTTTTTGTTGTTGAATGTTAGAATGAAACTTTCTTCAATTTTATTATTTCAACATAAAAGAATTACTTCAGCAATTTAAAAATATTGTTATGTGTACTGTGTTTCTTTTTGGGTAGAACTACCTGTATGATGTTTGTGCTTGATTGAATTAATAGATGTGGAGAAATTAAATTGTTTAATAGCAATTGTAAGCTTTATACTTTCAGATTTTAAATGGAAAGAGACTTGCTCAGGATGATTGATGAGATCAACAAAACACGCTCCCTTCTGGAAGAAGAATGTGATATGCTGAATGAACTTCTTAGACCATGGTCAGGGTTCTTACTGGTTTCTGTATTTTTTTTTCATTTTTTTTTAAGACTAAACTTGTCACGTGCCATGATTTAAGGCCTGTTCATTGTGTGAGCACTACGTTGAGAAAATTTAGCAAATGAGAATAGGTGAAAACTTTGGAATTTATTGTTTTGATATGGAAGGTGTGCAGATCATTACAGAGAGGTCCTAGCACAAGAGTGTATCAACCAGCACAACATGGGTGCGGCATCATGGGAAAAAGTTCAAGAATAATATCTTCTCTGATCAGATATATATCCATTAAAAGTTTCACAAAGAATCTTCGGACCGTGTCAAGTGTTATACTTTTTTTAACGTTTAAAAATTGGAAGTGGCTATTTATCCGGTAACCGGACAAGTAACCAAAAGGCTATTTCTACAGTGACCGGATGTGTTTAAATCTGAAGGTTCCGACTTTCTCCTCTCTCTCTCTCTCTCTCTCTCTCTCTCTCTCTCTCTCTCTCTCTCTCTCTCTCTCTCTCTCTCTCTCTCTCTCTCTCTCTCTCTCTCTACCACAAGCGTGAAGTCGGCTATAGATCTACACTAGATCTACTAGGCCTATAATAGATCTACTCTCCATTACTTAGATCTAGGAATGGAGAACTATTAAGGTACAGTAGAGAAAGAGCGAGACCAGCAAGAGGCAGGACGGAGCTGCTTCGGGAGTAAAAATAGATCAGGGAAACCCAGGAAAACAAAATTGCCGTCTTCTCGCTTGCGCACGCCACAATTTTTTTTTCTTGGTCTCCCTAAACGCTGGACTAGTGAGAAGAAACTTCATAATAATAATAATAATAATAATAATATTTGGTGCCACCTTCAGATTTAAACACATCGTAATATGGCTGAGACAATTGTCCTAACCAATCCTAGTTTGATAACCAAGCAATTCCAACCCAAGACTGCAGGAGTAATTATCCTGTTGCTATTCTTGCTTGTACACTGTGAATATAAGCCACTAAACTTGTATTCCCCAAGAGAGCACAACAATTGATTGATGTAATCCATAAGTTAATCATGTATCTTCACTGCATGTTTACATGCCAGACAAAGTTTTTCTGGTGGCTGTAGGGGGCCTAGTCAATGTGCTTCATTTACTGAACTCTAGATGAGCTCACTTGCAAAGGTTCATTTTACATGTCACATGTCCATGACTCAACAAAGAGAATAAAATTGTGTAAGATGTTATTTTTGACAAATTTTTTATCTCAATTTATGTGGCATATATTTATTAAGTCTGTGAACTGTATCAGCCGTGTACAGTATGTAATGAAAATATAGGGAAATCAAGAAAAAGAAAGAACGGTTTGTTGACGTAGAAGTTGAAGACCCCCAAACTCTTGTAAAGGATTAAAATTTAAGTTCAGTTTACTTACTTGAAACAATTGTTTCTATTGGTCAAATCTGTCAGATTCATTTGGTATTCATTGTGTTGCTCTGGAAAAGCTTTGAAAGTTTGGAAGTGGAGGAGAAAAAGTTAGTTTTTGAAAGAAAAAAAAAACAACTATTGACTAAGATGTTAGAGAACTTTCACTGTTTATATAAATGGTCAGAGATTTGATTTAACTCTAAGTATTTTTTATTAATGTTCATAGTGTTCTGTTATATTTCATTGAAGACTTATCATGAACATCCAGAAGGTATTGGTGATCATTGATTTCTATATCTTATTTTTTAAAATCGTGGGTTACAGAAAGTGAAGCTGTCTGTCAATTTACTGTCTTTTAGACCTCAAGAAAGATCCTGCAGCGTGCCAATGTTTCATGTTATTTTGTTTTTATTCTTAAATACTGCAGGCCTCAGCATAAAACCAATGGCACAAACAGTGAAGCTCAAAATACTTCCAGTTCAAGCTCTAAAAAAGGTTTGAGTTATTTTATAACCAAGAGTCGTTTTAAGATAATGAGGCTATTATTTCACTATTTTATCATTTGATCTTCTTGCCTTAATTAAATGATAACCAATTCCCTTAGGCAATAATTCTAAGAAATGTGATTAATAAGTAAAGATGTAAATGAAATCATGGAGATTTCTTTATCAATTATCACACAATGTTTAGCTATGCTCAATTAGAAAAGAGTGAAAATACCAAAACATCTTGTATATCTTGTTTTAAATAGAACTGCTGCATAGAGAAAATGCTGAACAGATTTGATTCTTGTTAACTTGTTTTTAATTTCATGTAGTCATGAATGGGTCTGTTGTAAGCAAAGATGGGGGCACAGATGAGGACATCAGATACTGGATCAACAAGGCCACATACATTTTCAACAACCTAAAACCAATCTGGAGGTCTACAGCTCTATCTGTCTAAAACAAGATCCTGATCTTCAGTACCAACGTGAAGTCGCTCCTACTTCAAACAGTAAGACTAAAACCAGCCCCCAAAAACTACAAATATTCACCAACAGATGCCTCAGAAATGCCCTCAACGTTAAGTGGCCTGAAGTTGTCTCAAACAAAGAACTGCGAGACAAACCTCCATCGAGACAGAGATCAAAAAGCATTAATGGGATTGGCCACACACTTCAAAAGCCTGTATCCGTGATCTCAAGTCAAGCCGGGAATGGAATCCTCAAGGAAAGCGAAAGATTAGCCGCCCTAAGCAGACTTGGCAGAGAAGCTCCGATGCCGAGATAAAAGCCGCCATGGTCGAGCTGAAGAGGACCGGCCAGAATCGAGTCCGGTGGAGGAGACTTACTGCAGCCCTATGTTCATTAAGGATGGCTTCTTTAGGTTATCATTTTGAAAATGCCATTTTTTGAGACGATGTGCAAATTTGATCCATTCTGAATTGCACTCAAACAAATTCTCAGGGGTTTAAGCCAAATTATTTATCTTAGCAACCGAAATGTGACTTTACACTGCACAATGATTTCTGAGGTAAATTTTCTTTTCATATTATCAATAGTCAAAATGTGAGGTGAAATCCCAGTATTTATTTTTTGTTGACAGAACCAGAGAGAAGAGAGGATGACCTCAGTAAAGAAGAGCAAGAAGCATTGCTCACTGTGGAAAAACTGCTACAGAAAGCTCAAATCACACGTCAGGTGAAGACAAAGGTAAATCCTTAAACACCAGACATTCCTCAAAACTGTGTGGAAAAGTGACTATGTGTTTGGTTTTAGAAACTAAAATTGTTCTTGACTCTTCAAGAAAATTCTTTACATTTTTCATAACATTTTTTATCCAGTGCAAGTGATTTCTTTATAAGTTAAAATAAAATAAAATATTAAGGTTCACACTGTTAAATCTTAACATTACGCCTAAGTGCCATTTGTGTTTACTTAAAATACATATCACAATGTATTACTTCTAATAATTGCTTCCTCTGATAAGTTATTCGATTAGTTGCGAAATGAACTTTCATTCATTTTTAAAAATAGCTGCATGCCAGAATAATCAAAATTCTTTATCTAAAATGTTTAGCAACTAACATGCTTAAGTTGGATTATACTTTTTGTTTGAAAAAACTATTCCTCTCAGTCCATAGTATTCATTTTTGCATAGATAAAAATTGTAAACATTTATTCACAGCAGTTAAACAATTCATTGCAGTGTCCACCATCTAAAAGTTTAAAAAATATTACTCCAAAGACATGAAATTGAATAACTGTTTTTTGTTGAAATGATCTAAGTGCATTGAAATACCTCTTTTTTTTTTCTAGATACAAATGGAAATTTACTTCTTCTGTTTTCTTTCATTGATCATAAATGTTTTAATGGAACCCTTTTTCTCTGCATATTGGCAAAATTATTTCAGGCAGAGAAGAAATCATGTAGCTCTACTCAAGGGGATAACTTTGCTGTTCTAAGGCAAAGTGCACAAGGACATTCTGAAGAGATTGATGGGAGACATGGAGCCAAAAGTGTTAGTCTGGAGTCTCCTCCCCCTAGTGGGAGATCCTTGAGCAAGGGTAACTCTAACTGTAACCGCACTTGTTCAGAAACCCAGAGAAATAGTCGCCGTGGTGTTACAACAAAAGGCATTATGGGTGCGGCAGGTGCACAGTCATCACAAGGACTCGACAGAAACACATTCACTCGAAACAGATCTGTTGAGAGTTTGTCTCAAGCTCAGCATCCAAAGTCTAGCAGGGGAAGGATGTCCAGACCCACCAGTGGGAAAACCCAGCATGTCCCTGTCCATATGTCGGCTCCATTTAAAACTGAAAACGTAAAGATGCCCACACGGAGAACTAACCATGCGCAGTCTCTATCCAGGCATTCTTCATCAAGGGCCAGGCCTGATTCAGGGCTTAGTCAGCGAAGCTACAAGGCTCTGCCTGCGATTAAACACTACAACAGTGGAGAACACTGTGGCGCAGATAGTTCTAAAATTGAAGATATGGTAAAACAAAATGGTGAAGATGCAATTTTGTCAGTAACAGAAGATACAAAAACCTCTGGGGATTCAAATCTAGATGCTGCTGAGGGACCAAGTTTCTCCCCACAACTTGAACAGAGACTGCCAAGTCAACCAGGGGGCTCTGGAAAGCCTATGACAAAAATGTCCAGTCTTTCAGAGCCAGATGAGGCACCAATGGAATCAGTGCTGCAGCTGTTCACTTTGAGAAGAAATGGGTAAGTGATAACTAGAGATTGCTGTATTGAACTTCAGTAGAAACAATTTGATGAAATGAACAAAATTACAATGATTTGCTTATGGACGAAAAGGCTCTCATAAAATTGTGAAAATACATTGTCATATAACAAAAATATCACACAGCATTGGTAGGCAATTACCTTCAACTGAAAAAAATATTACACTTCTTTTCCTCAGCACGACATACTTTAGGGGTATGTGGATATTTAATTTCACAATTTTGAAAATATTTGACTATGAACATAGAATATGCTACTTGATGCTTTGAGATGAAATATTATCAGTGGATGTTATTTAACAATATTCTTTCCAGTGAGTCCCCTCAGGCCCCTTTATGAAGTGAGTTTTGGAGTTTCTCCATAGTTTTTGCACTTCCTTCTTCAGATCAGAGCTGAAAATTCCTGTATTGAAATGTATGAATTTTATTAAGTGAGTGTTGGAGTTTCTCCATAGTTTTTGCACTTCCTTCTTCAGATCAGAGCTGAAAATTCCTGGGAAACTCGCCAAGCTGGTCAGCCTGAACAAGTCCTTGCGTGAGCAATGCTCGGCCGCGACACTCACCAGGAGGGTTTCCCCGAGCGACTCTGGGCAGCAATTCGTGGAAAGACTCCAAGGAAATGTAACATTTCGGACCGGTGTTGTTGTTGTTGTTGTTGTTGTTGTTGTTTGTTGTTTTTGCTGTTGTTGTTGTTGTTCTACTTGCTGATCAAGAGATTTTTGGATTTTGCCCTTTAGTCCAATACCATATTATGGTACCTTCAGGTGTTGTTCAGTTACTATTTTTATTGTCCCCTAAAATGTTCTGTCTTTGTTTGGATTTAGAGGGGAGGAAGGTAAGCTCTTAGATCATTTAGAGAGGGTTAGCAGAGAAGGTGGAGGTTCACAGTTTTGTAGAAGAGTCACAAACAGGGCACATTTGGGGAAGCTGATTTTTTTGTATTGTATTTAAATGAGCA
Organism: Elysia chlorotica; assembly: GCA_003991915.1. Lineage (NCBI taxonomy): Eukaryota > Metazoa > Mollusca > Gastropoda > Plakobranchidae > Elysia > Elysia chlorotica. The sequence goes on along the minus strand of RQTK01000780.1, from coordinate 232,387 downwards.
CTTTGTGTGTGAGGCGGGATGGGGGAGGGATACAGGGGGTAAAACATGGAATCACTCCTGGGTGGATGAGATTTCAAGTAATTTTGTAAAATCTTGTATTGTTGAAATAATGAGATGAGTTGGAGGCGATCATACTTGTATGTTAATTTGAACGAAAATTGTTTAGTATTTTTTAGTAAATTAGGAATGCAACCAGGCTCAATCTTTTAACTTATTATTTGTAATGGCACAGGGAAAAACTGTTTACTGAGGTATTGCATCATCATATCTACACTATCCATTTCATTTATGAAATACCTTTTTAAAAGCTATTTTGTCAAATGCAATTGCAGAGCAAATCACAAATAACTTTGTGTGACAAATACACGTACAGAGCTTTTTATTTGTTCGTAAGATATCTTACTGGTAGTACTCAGACCTAGATATAATAATCTATACTGATGATGATAGTGGCCTCCCCTTAATTCACAGTGGACCATCAGCGAGGAGCTGTGGACCCGTGTCCGAGCGATCACCTGTGTCAGAGCGCACAGGCAGTTACTAGATATGCTTCAGGGGTTGGATCTTCCCCATCTCTCAGGTAGGATGAACATGTTGAATACTTAGGTGAGAGAGCTAGGCGAAAGGTGAACAGTATTGTGTATCTTTGGTTGAAGCGAGTTGGCCGTAGGTGAACAGTAATGTCAGAATTGTGTATTTGTGGATGGGGCAAAGTACATGTTAGGTACACAGTATTGTGTATTTTTGGATGGAAAGAGTCAGGCCCAACCAGTAGAGATCAAGGTGGCAATATCAGGATTTGAACCCGTCTTCCTGCTGCAACCACAAGGCTACCAACCTCTACCAAACAAAATGTACTGAAAGGTTACGGAATGTCTTGAAAATTTCAGTGTGGCGCAATTAATTTATAAGATTAAGATAATGTTGATTAAAGAACAAAAAAGTTTGACTGCAATGTATAGCATATGCTGGAAATATTGTTAAAGAAAGCCACAACGTTTGCCATGGTTACTCAAAAGTATTATACAGAAAGATAGAAATGTGTACAAATAAGCTTAATTTGTCACAAAAGTATGCTACAAACATCATACTGTTAAACTGGTACTATTATTATTATACAGTGTCAAGATGCAAACAAGTCGCAAGTTTGCATTTTGCACATCTAAATAAAGTTGCATTTCAGTTACCAAAATAGCAGTATTGCATGCTTAGATTAAAATATTAAATTGATATGATGAAAGTCTTTTAACTTGTTTGTTTTAATCTTTACTTTTTTATTCACACTATTAGTGGCACATATTCTGTAAACCTTAGAGAAATATTATAAAAGCAAGATTTTAATAATCCAAAGATCAAGAGAACAAATTTTGTGTGTGTGTAACTTTTTTAACATGTTTTTTCATCATCAGCCCAGTCATCTTATGGAATGCTTTACAGAGCAAAGCGGACCCTGGAATTTGTCCTGTCAATGTTTGCCAGTCTTCAAGAAGAATCAGACTACCTCTCTCAAGGTAACAAGCTCACACTGCTTAGGGTATTTCAAGATATAGATTGATTTGTTCCAACTAAAGAAAGAGACATTAAAGAAGAAGTTACTGTATAGCTACGCAGAGTAATCTGAAGAAATAAATTAGCCGTATAAACCAACATTTTATATCAAAGAAAATTTAAAATGAGAACAAAATGTCAATTGTATTGATAAAATAATGGCACCATTTCAAAGCAAGCTTGAGATTTGTGGTTATATTTTTGGCCCTAATCTCAGTAGTTCTCCTCTGGAAAGCTTGGACCACTACTGCCTTCATTTTGTGAGATTCTATGCATATGTTATATATTTGTTGATGTACATACCTAGTGACATTATCAATACAGTATTAGCCTTCAGAGCTTGTTTTATCTTATTTAAGTATGAATAAAATTATCTATTTAAGTTGAAGAGATTTTTCATAACACGATCAACAACGTTCCTGATAACTGAACAAAGATACTGTTCTAGTTTAAGCAAAACACTAAACCAAATGAAATAGTTTATATGTTATTATTTGATTAAAATGTTTTGTTTTGTTATTTCAGTGCAATTTAGAAAAGAAGACTCCCCAATGGTGGAAAACAGAACAGATTATGTCACTGATATCCCGAATGTTGCCTTCTCTGACTTTCATCAAGGTACGTCTGAATCTTTCCATCAGTAAGTGTCTAGATGGCAGCCACTCCTTATAAATCTTTGTTAAATTTTTTTTTTGACGTCATCAACATTATTATAATTATTATTATTATTATTATTATTATTATTATTATTATTATTATTATTATTATTATTATTATTATTAGTATTATTAGTAGTAGTAGTAGTAGCAGTAGTAGCAGTAGTAGCAGTAGTAGTAGTAGTAGTAGTAGTAGTAGTAGTAGTAGTAGTAGTAGTAGTAGTAGTAGTAGTAGTAGTAGTAGTAGTAGTAGCAGCAGCAGCAGCAGTAGTAGTAATAGAATGAAACTGACTTTGGGCTGCAAAAAATATAGATGGCATGCACTTGGTTATATGGTATTTAAGTTATTAAAAAGCAGTCAGTGAAGGATTTAAGGAAAATTCGATCAATTAAAAAAAGATACATCTATTCCTAGTGTTATTATATTTTTGGTGATATCTCACTGCACTCTGATGGAGAAACCTTAATTGTGGATAGGAAAGTGTTCATTCGATTAAATACACATGGTTGATGCACACTTCTAAAATACTGCTTTATAATAACTACAGTGCACTTGCACAGTTTGCTATTTCTGATGTTTGTGTTGTCTTGTAAGGTTTCCTTTATATCGACTTTTTCTTGAATTGATATTAAAACTTCTGGGCTCCTGAGAGAGAGAGAGAGAGAGAGAGAGAGAGAGAGAGAGAGAGGGAGAGGGAGAATTAGGGAGAACGAGAGGTATGACAAAGAACCAACGAGAGACAGAGAGAATTAAACTCCAACATGTTGAGGATGAGATTCAGCATGACGAGAAAGAGAGAATGAGAATGAAAATATCAGGGTGCACTGCATCTTAAATTATTCTCTCATTAATTTTAATTTTTGAGACTCGAATTTCTTTTAATCCCCTTTGTTTTTGTAACTCAATGTATTTTTTCTTCAGGTCATGAGAACCAGGATGTAGAGCAGTGCCTGCGAAGCAACAAAGAGTGGACAGAGCTCAAGTTCACAGAGAACTACCTCAAGGTGCAGCTCTGGTTGTCTGATCTGGTCAAGTCCGAGTGGTGGCACACGCTGCAAGAAAACACCAGGTGAGGAACACAGGCAGATTTGTTGTTGGCTGAGTACTGTGGGATACAAAACTTTCCTTTATAGTATTGAGCAATTTCAAGTTTGGATGTTTTTTTGGAGGTGAACATTACAGGAAAGTTATGAAATACTAATTTAGCTGGGCAGAAATAAGAATAATAGTCTTTTTTTAAATGTTCAAAATCAAACTCAGACATGATACAAGTTTTATGTTGCATAAAACTTGATACATTGGACATTAGTTGTAATGATGGGGATGGGGTTTTTTTTCGGTTTTTTGTTTAATTTTGCTTTTCTTATAAATATGGTATTTAGTTATCATATCTTTATTGACAGCAATAGCAAAACAGAATTAGGTAGTTTGAGAGGATATTGGAATGGTAGAACTAAAATATAAATATTGTTTCTGATAGGATTACACTTACAGTGGTCTCCACATAAAAACTCTCCGCTTACAAACCCATTCTGTCTTGAAATCCACTTCCCCTATGAAACATAATGCTTTCTCTCTAATGAAAAGATTATTTTAGTTTGGCGAGCATTGTAATTTTTTGTATAGTCATCTAATTCTGATAGGAGTGGCGTGCACATCTGATTAAACGCAATTTGATTGGTGGGAAGAGAGGGGGGTGGGGGTAGATGAACATACACGAGCCTGGGAATCCGTACACGCTAGAGCCAAGGAAGAAGATCAAAGAAATCTGCCTCTACTATCTATTTATAACGCTGACTCGCTGCGCCCGTTAGTCTACTGTCAGGGAACTCAACAGACTTTAACTCCTCCCCCTATAAGAAGGGCCTGCCCCCAAATGAAAATAATAGGTGGGCAGCAGTTGTTACGTTATGCAAGAGTGGGTAGCATCCAATCACTGAGGAGTAGCATCACTTGACTCTCTGTTTTTTCTCGTAAACCACTGTTTACTTGTTTTTAAGAATCAAAGCATTCTGACAACTGATTTACTTAATCTTTATAAAGCATCTTTTAATGCTCTGGAAAAGCTAAGAGAAGGCCCACAGTTATAACCTTAAAAATATAAAATAAAACAGGAACAACTCAGGCAAATTATGAACGTAAAATTTTATGTGAGATAACTATTCTTTAAGGAAGGATCACGTCTTTGCAGACCCCCAGGCTCATTTTCAAAATCATAATACACAAAGTGAGGAATGTTTTGTAAATGGGGAAACTCATAGGGAGTTTTTTTTTATTTTTTGGGGGGAATGAAGTCATCGCTAAATTAGAAAATGATATCTGCTCAATGGGGAGAAAATTTAAGAAATGAAGAGGATATTACTCATACTGTGTCTTCCCATAATAACCATCTTTTTTTATCTGCTTAGTTCAATAAATACATGTGTCAACCATTCTAGAATTTTGAATTTCCTTCATGTAAATTAAAAAAATACTGGTATATAACTACATGTATAACCTTACAATTCAGCTATTTGGTTTGTTTCATCATTAGTTATCGTAACTGATGTTTACTTGTTTAATGTTTCAGTATTATTATATTTCACTTAATTTGTTTGTTTTTTTCAGCATCGATTTTTTTTTATTGTAACTGATGTTTACTTGTTTAATGTTTCAGTATTATTATATTTCACTTAATTTGTTTGTTTTTTCCAGCATCGATTATTGTAACTGATGTTTACTTGTAAACTGTTTCAGCGACCCGTGTGTGCTCCAGTCGCTCTACAGTCTGCTCTCCAGTGGGGGACAGTTCCTTCCGGCTTTTGTGGCAAATCAAAATCTTTAGATCCAACAAAACTCCCACTTTGAGTGTATTGACAATATGTTTACTTTCACCTAGTCTTTCAATAAAACTGTGCTAACTAGTTGGAACTGAAGATGAATACTTTAAATATTGAGCTATGGCAAAAAATTTAATGTTTTTGATAAAGGACGACAAGCAAGCAAAACCAAAATCCTACTTTTTTGTGTGCTGATAGATCTCGGTTTGAGAAGAGCCTTCCTATTTTTGAAACTACAAATATATAGATATTTCCTTATTGATATAAAATTTATGCTAATTATTATCTAACTAGAAGCCTTCTTTTAACTGGCAATTAGATTGTTTTGAAAACATAATTTTATTAATGTTCATGTCAACTGGATAGCTCTTAGTGATGAATCTGAGTAGCCTACCTGTATGCAATTCTTAAATAAGTATGTGTGGATGCTTTGATCGTATAGGTCTTAAAGTATTTCTCCTAATGTTTGTTTTATCATATTCTGTCATAATAAAAAAAATAACATGTATTAATTGCATTGCATAAACAAAGTGTTTTCTTGCTTTACATAATGTTAAAAGTTATAGCATAATGTAATAGATGTATATTTCTTGCAAAGCATGCGATTGCTTTAGTGGATGCTGTAATATATTCTACTTCCTACTTCATGTACTCTTGTTGTGGGGGGGGGGCTCAGTCAGAGAATACGGAATACGACTTTTAAATGGTAAATCCTGGATTGGAATTCCAATCAGTTCACCTCTCTCTCGATTTGTTGGGTCGGTATCAGTATAAAGCGACTGAAGTCTAGGTATTTTGGACTTGTCCTTGAAATATCCGAGTTATTAACATAAAAACCTAATCAATCAACAAATTAATATATGTATGTGATTGTGTATAAACAATATTACACACACTTTTTATATGTATGTATGTGATACTACATCTACCAGTTTATACGTATTGTTACCCACAGCTGAATCAGCCCGTTTAATCGGAGTGGAAGATATAATACATTTTTTAGTCACTAAGAAAGACCCATATGTAGAGTTAGAATTTTTAGATAGTTTTCAGCAGTGGTTAGATGTAGACTTGAAAATGAGTAGACTGTCAATGTAGTTTTGATTTAAAGTACATTCTGCTGTAACATTTGGAAATCTTTAGGCTAGAAGTAATTTTTTTTTTTAAATTCTTTGCAATGCTCCATGCTAGCGAGACATGGCCCTTGACCAAGCCAAACCTTCAACGCCTGCAGAGAAACGACAGGGCAATGATAAGACAGATCTGCAATGTGAAGCCAGAAGATGTGGCCACCACTAGGTCAAATGAGCTATTGACGCTTCTTGGCCTTGAGGACCTGAACCTCATTCTGAAGGAGAGAAGACTCCGGTGGTATGGCCACGTGGAACGGTCAAGCGGAGCTATCAAGACAGCATTGGACATGCAAGTAACAGGAAGTCGTGGAAAAGGGAGACCCAGAATGACATGGAAGCAGGTGACAGAGAGGGATCGGAAAGACTGGAAACTCTCAACAACTGACCCTCATGACAGAAACACCTGGAGATCTGGTGTGAGATCAGCCATGCGTGCAGCAAGCCAGCTACCTGGAAGGGGGTCCACTGATGTGGATGTTGCCCCAGTACCTGCACGTTAATCAAAATACCGATGATGATGATGATGATGATGATGTAGAGTTAGAATTTTTAGATAGTTTTCAGCAGTGGTTAGATGTAGACTTGAAAATGAGTAGACTGTCAATGTAGTTTTGATTTAAAGTATATTCTGCTGTAACAGGAATTCGTCAAACTGCTGTAGAAAAAGTTAATTTCTATTTCAAGGATCGTTTTTTTATAAGATGTGATAACACTGAATGAGAGAGCTACCCAGACTGGTGTTTATAAAGGCAAACTAGTGAATGGAGCTCGGCCCTTAGTCAGTACTATACAGACTATTCTACTGTTTGAAAAATGCCATCAGGGATTGTTGTACAGGATAAAACAAATTATTTATAGTTCACGAACCTCTACTTTTAATATATACAGCTTACAAATCTTAGGATGAGACAATAGGATGCGTGATTTTAAACCAGACATGGTGGAACTGGGGTTACACTTGTTTCATACAAGGAAAGGACACTCACACACACACACACACACACACTAGTGACGTGAATACTTTTGCTATTAGAAAAATATGTGATAGAGCCATAGATAAAGCCACAACAGCTTGGGCTATCATTGCTGTCCTTGTGTGTGTGTGTGTGTGTGTGTGCTTTATGTGGTCCTGTTCTTGTGCTGTTAAGTGTGTTTCAGTCTCTGCTGAGAATAACTTGGGGAATTAAGCGTAGAATAAAGGTGTGGTGTTATTATTTTACGGTACAGTGGATATCTGGCAAAATAATACCGGGAATAAGTTTTCAAGTAAAATAGCTTTTTGTCGCACTTACATGAACTTTCTCTTAGCTATCAATGGACCTGCTGATTAAGTTGAAAACAGAAAGTTCGTTCGCTTAAGATAAATAAGAAGCGAGCTTCGATGCAGGCGCTACGTCTGAAATTAAGGTATAATTAACNGATACAACCAATATAAGCTCCAATTTATTATTATCTTCTTCTTCTTTGCGTTCACTCAAATGGACAGCCCAGTCTCTGACATGAATGTTGCTGTGCGCCGTAGGTCCTCCAGGCTTCCATACAGCTTCTGTGCCATTGGTGTGTCCTGTGGTCACATCAGGTTTCTTAGGTTTTCATACATGGGGCAGTGTTGTAGGACATGGATGACTGTTTGACCTCCAGTTTGGCATGTGCACTGGTCTGATGTTCCAATGTGGAGCTTTGTGTAGAGGTGGTGATTCAGGCGGTTGTGTCCTGTTCTGAGCCTAAAAATGACCACTTGTTCAGCTCTTGTCAGTGCATGATAAGCATCATTTTGGACATGGTTGGGGTGTTCCTGCAGCCATTCCTCATGTTGTTGGGCATGGATTATTGTCTTTGCTTCACTGTATGTTGTTGTGTAGTCATTTTGTTGGAGCGCTGCTGCTTTTTTGGCTAGCAAGTCAGCAGTCTCATTGCCAAATACATTGCAGTGGGAGGGAATCCATTGTAGGGCTATTGTATGGGTTTGGCTTAGCGAGGTTAGCGCTGAGGTCAGATCATTTAGGTCTTTGTTTTTGCTGGATTTGAGGGCCTGTAGAACAGACAAGGCATCTGTCAGGAAAACGATGTTTTTTGTTGAATGGGGGCTTGATTGGACATGTGCTGCTCCTTCCTGTATAGCTGTAGCTTCAGCCTTGTAATTGGTAGAGTATACTTTTGCTATTAGAAAAATATGTGATAGAGCCATAGATAAAGCCACAACAGCTTGGGCTATCATTGCTGTCCTTGTGTGTGTGTGGTGCTGTTTTCAAGTAAAGTAACTTTTTGTCGCACTTACATGAAGTTTATCTTAGCTATCAATGGACCTGCTGATTAAGTTGAAAAACAGAAAGTTCGTTCGCCTAAGATGAATAAGAAGCGAGCTTCGATGCAGGCTTGATATAGTGTGCATAAAATACGTGAAATAAAGCTCCATGCCGAAGATAAAGCACGCGCTGCCTTTTCTGATACTGGATCAACCTGTAGACGGGCATTTCAGCGTTTCCTAATTCTACATATCCAGTGAACTCGCTCTTGAACGATTTGACTTGAGTGCGTATCATCACAGTTGAGTCATTAGAGCTCGCTGAAATAATGGCGGGAATAAGTCATAACGTTAAATAGCTCACCGCCCCACTTACATGATAAAGTCTGTGTAAGTGGTCAATGGATCTGCTGATAGGCTATTAAAACAGAAAAGAATGTGCGACTTACGGCGTTCGAGGCATATTCCTTCGGCGATTGGATAACCGCACGTCGAATTTTCTTCAATGGCATAGCATTCTCTGATAAATAATGGCATTGAGTACCAGCAGGCTAGCACCGATTCCTTCAATTGCTAGGGAGCAAATCGTTTAGTCTTCCTAGGGACATTATGTCTGTATTACTACTGCTTGGTTGGTACGTTCATTGTCCGCATAAAAACAGGTAGAAGCTGAAAGTAAAGAACATGACGACTTGTCCAAAAAAAAAAAAGTGTACCAATCGTTCATTTGTTTACTAATTAATAAATAATATTATACATTCCAGTGAACGTTCTCTACTATTTGTTTATCCTGGAAATAAATAAACGATTTGAGTGTGTGTTATTATATCTCATTAGAGCTCACTTACCTTGACATCTATAATTAAAAACCACAGTGGTCCTTGAAATTTCTATACGTAAATAAAAAATCACTATAATTATTATTGAAAAACACGACCTGTATTTTAGGTCCATGCTCCTATTAAGATAAAACAGAGAGCGAGTGTATTGGGGGGAGGGGGGGGGTAGATCATAGATCAATGTTATAATGACAATGTGATATAGAATATATAATTATGATACAAGCTCATTCATTCAATATTAAAACATGTTGGACGAGTCGACGTAGATCTCAACAAATTAAACAGTGGGTGCATTTTTGGAGATCGATATTGAAATGCATGATTGGTGAAACAAAGATGATTTCTGTAGAAGAGATAGCGAGCACTACAAATATGAACTTGTTTGGTTATTCTTAAGCTGATCTGCCGGTTCAATGAGACCAACACTTTCATGAGCATGCTTAGAGCGGAAACTATTCGGCAAGAACAATAATGGAAGAAATAGTGAGACTTGGGAGAAGGACGTCTAGGAGAAATAAATAAATAGAGCGATGTGTTTGAACAATTTAGATTTCAATTTTTGATGTCTGGAAAAGAATAGTCCAGTCGGCCGATGGGTAACACTCGCGGCAAATAAAGGCCACAAAATACAGCCGATGTTTGACGCTTTGCACGAGTTCCTCAAACACACAGCCTGAATAACCTGAATATAGCTGATTGTCGGGGGGTAAAGATAAGACAAAAGACAATATTTTTTAACGAATAGAAGAGGTCGTCTTGGATCTTTAATTATTAAGTGCCTTTTTTTTGTTGGCGTATCGTTTGCCCGTTCTCCTCACGACGTTGCAGTCATTCCAAATGGTTGATTTACAGATGATAGAGCATCTGAATTTGGGGCTTGGTGTTGTTGGGGCATTACTAGAAACGTGTTTGAGGGGGGGGGGGGCATCCTCCTCCTTATCTTTTAGTTTGTTCAGTATTCTCCAATATTGACTTCATCTCTTCTAAAATTAATAGGGTGGTGCTGCTCATCTAACTATTACAAGCCAGTGAACAGGGCTGGACTTAAGACATCCTGTTATTGACTTCAACGATCATCCCAGACTTGTGTCAATAGGCTGTACGTGTCCATGCTGTATCAGAGTACTCAGCGACGTTGTAGCAAATAATTAAAGCAGGCGCACTCTTCCTGTAGAGTACTCAGCGACATTGTAGCAAATAATTAAAGAAGGTGCTATATTCCTGTAGAGTACTCAGCGACGTTGTAGCAAAGTCATAGAGCAAGTGCACTATTCCTGTAGAGTACTCAGCGACGTTGTAGCAAAGAACTAGAGTAGATGCTCTCTTCCTGTAGAGTACTTAGCAACACTGTGGCAAAGAACTAGAGCAGAATGATGCTATATTTCTGAGACAGAGCGCTAGATAGCTGAGTCGGTAGTGTCCTCCATTGGTGAGCAGATAGTAGAGGATTCGAACCTCAGCTAGTACTCCCGTCTCTGGAATTATTCTGAAATCATGGGACTTTAAACTAATGAAGAGGTTACAAGTCTTGTGCGGGATCAGGTGTTGGGCTGCAGGCTCACTTACTGTCCGCGATCAGTCGAGAACAGTCTCCAGCAACTCTACCAGCAGTCACGTGCACCTCGGTCTGGGACATGTGTCTCACTTTCCAAAAAAAAAAAAAAATAATAATGAAAAAGCCAACAAGACAAAAAGCAACAAATATACAACGCCAAAACAAAACCTCAGATATAAACACAGTATAACAATTCTCTGAGTGCTGAGATAAACATATGAATCCATGATGAAAAAAAAATAGAATGTAATGAAAAATAGGATTTCATATAGGCTGAATTTTATCATTATGTGATTATCATTATGCATAGCTTGATTAATTTTAATGTATCTTCCGATGGTCCTACTACATGTAACTCTTAAAAGACTAAATGTTTTAAGTTTTTGCTTTTGGTAAATCAAAGATTCCCGACATGTTCTAATATACTTTCTTGAAATGTATATTTTTTTTTATTTATTTTTTTTCAAATTCAGAATTGAAAGAGAAATTGCTTTTAGGTTCTAACAGAATTTAAGTATATTCAAAGAGGCATAACATGTAACAAAATAAAGCAATTTCAATGGGGCAAAATCATTTCATGGTCATAATTGACCACACCATTTATTATTAAAAAGAATGTAAACATCTTAATTTTTTGCCCAAAAATACTTATGTCATTAAATTTTGTTATCTACCATTTGATTCATATTTGAAACATGTTTCTGTGGGTGCCTATATTGCACTAGTTTGGGGAATTTCGAAACTTTACATATACGGTAAAAGCTTTGATTTTTATTACTTTGAAATGCATGGTATATAATACAAAAGGTAATAGCACAAGAGCTTAACTACGTGTATATCTTATCTATGCGCACAATAATTATGTGCGCGGCGTGGTGGGAAAACGTTAGAGCAATGCTCACTGACACTGAAAAAGTATCGTGCCCCTTTAAATTTGTGTTTTGTGTTTTGTTTTTGTTGTTGTTGTTGTTGTTGTTGTTGTTGTTGATTCTGTAGTTTTTATTTAGCACGAGACGCATAATGCAAAAATCAATGATTTAAGCGTTATGAACATGCAATGGGGTGTGGTGTCATTTTTGTTCTTTTGTTCATAGCGCTGTGTAATTAATTTCTGGTTGTCAACACTGGACCGCCAGGTACAGAGAGTAGCGCCCTGGTTTTGCCTGAAGGAGGTCAGAGTTTCGAGTCTCACACGCTTTCCCGTCTATGTATCCAACCTTTCCGCAAACTAAATGACTCAAAATTTCCCAAAGATTAAATTTGCTATTTGTTGTTATTGCGGTATTTAAATATCCCATCCCACCTATTCAGAGTTAAGGATATATGCCTAAATGGATAGCTTTTTGGCGCAAAAAGTAATATTTTGTTTTCTTTAGTTATTTTTTTTAAACCTTTATTGCTAACCGTTCATTGTACGTCACCCGTGGATTTTTTAGACCTAGTAACCGGGACATAGCTAATAAATAAATGTAGGCCTAACATTAGTATCTAATATATGCTTATTTATCATTATATTTGTAGTGTATTCGACTAACTAGATTCGTTGTATACTGCATGTTTCGTTTTTATGGAATGTAATATAGCACGCATCGGCACTTCTTTGTATCAGTTGGAATTTGATGAAGCCAATAAAGGCAAAACACCGAGTAAGTTCTAATTATCTACAGCTATTTCTATTGTGTCCATCAGTTGCAAAGTTGTGTGTGGCCTGTTTTTTTAACAGTACACAGTATAGTGGTGGTGGTGGTGGTAGTAGTACAGTACATGTAGTAGTAGTAGTAGTAGTAGTAGTAGTAGTAGTAGTAGTAGTAGTAGTAGTAGTAGTAGTAGTAGTAGTAGTAGTAGTAGTAGTAGTAGTAATAGTAAGTAGTAGTAGTAGTAGTAGTAGTAGTAGTAGTAGTAGTAGTAGTAGTAGTAGTAGTAGTAGTAGTAGTAGTAGTAGTAGTAGTAGTAGTAGTAGCAGTAGTAGTAGTAGTAGTAGTAGTAGCCTAGTAGTAGTAAAGATGTTATTCATGTTGTTATGGTCATGCTTTTCATTGTATCCTACAATGAATCCACGAATGCATTGGTAAAAGAAAAGAAAATAACAGAAACAAAATTAAAGAAACAAAATTAAAACCTAAGATAGCGTCCTAAATATGCTATTTAAATATTGTATTCAGCTTTTTGCTTCTTTCCGCTTGTGATTTTGGGACAGCAATATTAATTTATAATTAAAGTCGATTGTAAAATAATAGAAAATGGGAGAATTTTTCAAACCGCAGTGACACCTGCCAACCCCAACGCGAGCACCGCCCGAGTTAATTAATCTGTCTTCTGAATGTTCTTGAGATCCCGACTTAGGAAGAATCGTACTCAAACGACGTCACGTCGCAAAAATTTTTCCCACGGCCTCGACTGTTGTGACGTTTTGGATTTGCGTCCTTGCTGCTCTGCACACATTGCAGCGAAATTATCTAGCACACTGGGTAGCTTCGGCGGCCGAAAACTGCCGAGCGGTCTGTGACCGGTGCTCTTCGTGCCTGCCCGCTTCACCTGTGTCGTAGGTCCTACAACAAACGAACATTGCCGAGTGTTCTATCTGCGCTATCATTGGCTGATGACCTGACCTACCTGTGTCGCACCGGAGACGGTCGCATGTACAGCCGCTAGCTCTACCTGTGTCTCAAATGCGTCAAAATCAAAACAAAGCAGCGGCGACAAGACCACGGAACAATACAAGTCGCGTGAAATAAGATTGGTCAAGGAGTACTGACCACTGCTGTACTTTTTTAAGTGTATTATTTCTTTAACTGCATTGATTTCTTTTCAGCAAGTAAGTTATATACCTATAACTAGATCTATAAGGCTAAATCTTCTTGTCACATTTCTTTTTCTGTTTAAGACCATTGTTAATGCACAGGTGACAGAGGGGATTGGCAAAATGTAAACTGACCCTCCTAAGATGGCGGCCCTGGTCTGAACTTCCGTCTATTTCGAAGTTGTTATGTATTTTATTACAATCTATTGCAGCTAGATCTAGATCTAGTAAAGCCAAACGATGACAAAAACAAATTAGAATTTACATTTAATCGTATGTTTTATGTCTTGTTGTCTTGCTCTTGATAATAATATCTGATTCAAATTCTTTCAAAATTAAATTCAAGATCTAGACCTCTCTTTATTTAGAAAAATCTAAATTCTAGATCTAGATTAGATGTGGGTAGCACTAGATTTATGATTTTATATTAGCACTACCAACAGTGGCTTGTGCCTTCAAAAATATGTCAGGCAAAGTGGCAGTTTCACTGTGAACCAAAAAACCTAATATACGTTTAGTCTGGTTGAACTTTGGTGGTGGGCTACAGGGGTGTTGGATAGACGCCAGGTCTAGTTTTCTCAGATGCCTGAAAATTTAACCGCCTTGGTCCATCCCTCCGTGTCAAGTCTCACAGACTCAATCATTAGACATAGTGTTTTGCTAATGTATATTGTTTTGGAATTTTGAATTTAACTAGGCAAGCAATTAACTTAGAAGGGTTTTAAAAAAATCATACATTCTCTTGCCGATTCATGAGATAAGAACCAAAGAGTTCAAGAAATTTGACCTGAGATATTTAGGGTTGTGTATCCTAAGCTAACATTATTTTTAATGCTAATGCTATTCTCAAATGTAGTTGTTTTTGTTTTTTTCCTCCCCAGGTTCTCATGAGATAATTGAATTTGTAGAGATCTCACAAAACAAGCTTTTTTTATTGTTTCAAACAAACTAAAAAATATCTCTGAAAATATAAGAATAAAAAGTTTTACTAAGACAAGGTAGTTTTCTTTGCCAGACATTTACTTAGACAACTATGATGTAGTTCATGTACTTGGGCCTTATTAAGAGAAGAAAAAAGCAACCAAGGGAGAAAGGCAAGGGTCAAATTTTTTGACTGGTTGGCAAAATTACTAATTCTGTCAGGCATGCAAAAGTGTGGTAGATGACACAAGACTCTCACCATGAAGGAAAAGACATGGAAAGATGTCCCGCTCCTGTTGCAGTGCCAGTATAGGACATCTGTAGCGTTGGTTGTGGTGATGTTGCTCTGTTCGACGGACTGCCAAGTGCTTTCAGCTCAAGGTGAGAACAATTGTGTTTTATTTGACTTTAAAGAAACTGAGCTTTCCAGTCATCTCTATTCTGTTCAACCTAACCTAATTTGGTCTACCTCTAATTTGGAATTTATTTCATTACCTTAAAGGTAAATTGAAACAACTTCCTTTGATTGAAATAACCATCAATTTAAAATGTTTTGAAATAAGCCTCCATAATTATGCTTTATAAATATGGTGTGCAAAAGGTTGATTTTTCACTGTTTGGTAAGTGCATTTCTGGTGTGTTGTGCCAGACAAAGTAAGAACAAGTAATTTTTTATATTTTCATATCTTTTTAACCCATAGTCAGTGTAATGCAAAAATGTGACAACCATCCTTTTAGAAGAATCAATTTTTCGATGGCCAAATATATATATATAATTTATATTGCAAATAATTATTTCACCTTGATCACATTCAAATACAATTCATATAGCGTGGAAAACAATAGAACTTTACATCTTATCAAAACCTTTTTCAGTAATAGGCATTTATTTGAAAGCTATTGATCATAAGAGATAGCAATGATTGGCAAATTCATACCTATTTGACAGTTGAAGTTTTACAATTTTTTTGTTTTTGTGTGAGATTTTTTTGGAAAATTATGTCATGCAAAATGTAATCATTTAAATACCTTTAAATGTGCAATAGCTGGTGTTTTTTTTTTTTTTTATCAATTTGAAATCAAATCATCATATTGGGGATGCAGATGGAAACCTTGAAAATTGTTTTTACACGTTTTGATATAACTTCTATGGATATTTTTATATTTTTTGTTTCAGTTGAAAAAAATCATTTTCTAAGATTGAACCATTTGCTCTTGTTTTTGCCTACAGACAGCACTCCTAGAATAACCCGAGAGATAACTGTCCAGCAAAAAGCCAACAGAATTGAGGTAAAGGTTGGGGCTGCACCTTACTTTGCCATTGAAGTCCAAGGAGCTCCACCCCTTCAATATGTGTGGTCTCAAGATGGCGTTGTAATCCAGAATGACACCCAGGCGTTACTGGTGATTGGCTCTGCTCAAACGTCCCAGTCTGGCATCTATAGATGTTTAGTATACAATAGGCTTGGGTCCACAAGGAGCTTACCTTTCTCTCTTGTTGTAAAAGGTGAGTCTTAAAGACATGGTCATAAAGAAAGCTTTCAATCAATAATAGTTAGTGATATGGTATGGTATTTAAAATATTGGAATTATGATTATAAATATCTCACCATAGCTTGTGATAGATTTGCCTGATAGCACAGGGTATTGTGTTTTGTATCACTTAAGATAAATAGCACTCTACCCATTTATTTTTGTTAAACCAAAAAAATAGTGATGACTAATTTCTTTCTTTCTATTTATTTGAATAATTCTATGTAAAAAGATCTGTTGAATTGAGACATTTCATGTTTTTAGGCATTGTTGTCACTATTATTTTTTTAATGTTGTGGGTAGAAAAAGTCCATTTATTTAAATGCCATTTAAATTAGCACTCCTTGTATGTTATTTAGTTCTAGTTCAATGCTACCTTTAACTCACATTTCACCCTATCCATGTGGTACATTTTTTCAAAAGGCTTTACAAAATGAAAGAGAGAAAAAAAACAACTAATACATGGGATTATAATTATATCTGTTTTATCACATATTTATTGGAAAAACGTTGCAATAAAATGTTTTTTTTATACTAAAGACACTTTGTTGATATTTTTCTCATCATGTATTTCTTTTGTAATGTTTCAGAGCTGGGTGTGTGGCCTCAAACGCCGGATGTGACTGTGCAGGTTGAGGAGAGGAAGTTTGTTGTCCTTAAAATGCCTGCTATCTCCTATGTGAACGATCCTAGTTTTTTCAGAATCGTATGGCTGCGGGAGGATCAAATGTATCTCTCGAGCGGTCTCAATACATACATTGCCCTGGACCACAGTCTTGTAATATTAAACGTACCCCTCACCTTGGACGGCAGCCGTTTTCAGGTGAAGTTGGTACACAATCCTTTGAACGATGGGCAGGAGACTGTCAGTCATAATTTTGTTCTGAATGTTGCAGGTGAGTGTGGTAGAGAGGTAGACATTTTTAATGATGACTATCTTCTTTATGTTAAAGTGCTTATTTACTTTTGCTAATACACAATGGAAGCGGCTCTTAAATATCACATCTCTTTGGCTCGATCATGTTCACACTTCTTTCATCAGTGTTTTCACAGTGTCCAAATATGAAATAGCAAAACTATATATAAATTGGTCTATTTTTAGCATTCTTGATATATTTCTTCTCATCAAACAGTAATGAATTATTAAAGCTAACTTGAAGCATTTTATCCTCTAAAAAAAATACAGGATATACTTGTTATGATTAACCTGCCATCTAAATCTAACATTTCAAACTGCACTAATGTCAATTTTTTTCTTAAAAATGGATACAGGGAAGAAAATGTTACGAGCACATTGCATCAGTTATTTAGATCAGATTCACAAAACTAAAATTGTTTTCCCCCAAAATTGCTTTTGACTTTTCAGCTTCATCAGATCAAAGCACTTTCATAGCGCCAGAAATTGTCATACCGCCAAAGAATGTGACAGCAGTGGCAGGAACCATTGCAAAAATGGAATGTGTTATTTATGGCCTGTAAGTTTTTTTTATTGGCGTAATAACCTTTAACTGCTCGGCTAATCCCTGACACACACACACACACACACACACAATTGACATCAATAGTCTTCATTGAGAAAAACAAAACTATTATATGTACAATGTCAATTAGAATATGAAATATGTAATAATTTATAATCTACAAAGATGAGTATCATTGCACTTTAACTGATGAGGGAACAAATGAATTCTTGTATCTCTCACTATGGGTTTTATGTGAGAGAAGTCTACCACTGTCATATCGGGTGAAGAGGGGTGTTAGCTTTCAGTATGTGTTTGATTTTTTGTTTTTTGTTCAATAGTGGTGTCATCTTCAAATCTATTGAAGGCACATTTTCAAACCTTGTTGTACAATCATTTGTATAAAAAGTGTATAGTAGAAGAGACAAAACACATACTTGTGGCGCACATGTATTTAGAATTAGTATTGAGGAGATGGTATTAATTTTCTTAGCAAACTCAGGTCTTGTGGAGAGAAAGTTAAAAATAAATCAAAAAAAATAAACAATAAAATTAATATTTAAAAATTTATAAAACAAAAAATAAAAATGAAAAAAGTTAAAAGCAAAAAAAAAATAAAAAAAAAAAATTCTAGAAAAAATTTATAGTGAATTCAAGATGCTTAAAAAATCTGTCTAAAAAAAAAAAAAATAGCATCTTCGTGGACCTATTATGTAGGCAAACGGAAATGGGTCTAGAAGATCATTTACCTCAGCTAGTAGAAGTTTGCGTCAATATTTTTTTTTTCCCATGCACTTCATCAGTGATAATGTCAGAGCTACAGGTCGCAAATAGTTATTACACATGATTTTAGGATCAGTAGATCTTTTATGTTTTCCAAATTGAGGGGATATCATCTCAGAAAAGGATATGTTAAAGATGGAATTGAAATCAGGGGCCAGTTGATCTGAACAGCCTTTTATAAGTTTCCCACCAGGACCGCAGTTTTTGCTTGAATCCACTGTTTTAAATAACTTCCTGACCTTTTCTGTTCCCTGTTAGTCAATTTTTCCAAAAATAGACTTTTTGTATAAATTAGACGATACATAATCATGAATCAATGTAGACTCATTATCTTTAATTTGGTTTTATATGTTCAGTTGTGGCACTGATATCAATGAAAAGGCTTTTAGAAGGTTTGGAGTTTCCAACTACTGATGCTGCTGGATGATTGGTTTTGGATGGATGCTAAAAAAATTAATCCACACTCTGTCCTGTTGGATGGGACTTTATATACACAGTCAAGAAAACTTAATATCGAATACTCTTTTACTCAAATTGACCTTGTTGAAGAAAATATTTCTTTGCCTGTAAAAAAATACATGTTTAAATGTGTTAACGTTTTTCCAGGATCTTTAAATCAGTATTTCACTGTATGTGCTAATCTAAGTCCAAATATCCATGGTTGAAGAGACATCATTAAATCCAAAACTTGTTCTTTACATCAGTCTTACAGTAATTCAATGTGTGTGCTTATCTCATCCCAACATTCCCTCCAGTCCATTGAACAACCTTCAGGTGACTTGGTTTAAAGGCGATGGTGCCACCAGAACCATCATCAATGCCGGCTTTCGATTTGATCTGGGCTCAGACATGCGGGTGCTGACCATCAGCCCGGTCTTGCCAGAGGACGCAGGGGTCTACAGCTGTGAGGGCATTGTCAACCAGCAGGGCCAGCCTGTGGTCGGCCAGGCCACGCTCACTGTGCTAGGTAGGACACACATGAGTCGCAGCCTATTCTGTCTTATGGTGGTCGAAGAGAACTAATAAAACTAAGAGAAATAGCTTTTCATTTATAAAAAAAAATGTATAATGTCTCTTTAGTGTATCGCTTTCAATAAAGAGATGTTGCGATGTAACTTGAACGTAAATCTAGAAACATTATCTCGCCTATACGTTTTATGAGTTGAGGTGACTGGTTGTTTTATCTTTATTACATTTTTACAATAGCCAGTTAAAGTAACCGGTTCTTTTATCTTAATGATGTTGTCACAATAAGCAGTTTATGGTTCTTTTATCTTTTTGATGTTGTAACATTTAGCAGCAGAAATCGCAGGCAGTTTAAGTAATTGTTACTTTTAACTTTTTGATGTTGTAACAACTAGTAACAGGAATTACTGGCAGTATAAGTAATTAATTTCTTGCATCTTTTTGTTTAGTAACAATTCAAAATTTAATAAGACTGAAACAGGGATGAGTGACTCGCTAGGACAAACAAATAAAGGTAACATGGATTGATGATAGATATTAATTCCTTTGTATTTGTTTCCCTCTTCTTTCAGTTCCACCCAGCTTTTTGCACCAGTCTAGTAGGTTGCCGCTGATCAAAGACCTACCAAGAGTCGTTTTAATAAGACTGAAACAGGGATGAGTGACTCACTAGGACAAACAAATAAAGGTAACATGGATTGATGATAGATATTAATTTGTTTCCCTCTTCTTTCAGTTCCACCCAGCTTTTTGCACCAGTCTAGTAGGTTGCCGCTGATCAAAGACTACCAAGAGTCGTTTGAGTTGGAGTGTAAAGCTTCCGGCATTCCACCACCGAGGATCCAGTGGTATTTTAATGGTGCCTTGCTTGCAAAGGACACCACTGACTCACTTCAAAGGTGAAAATATTTTGAAGCATTTTCGTCCTTTGCTGTGCATGGTATAGATCAAAGATTTGACATAAGTTTGAGTCTAGCATTTATTAAGGTGATAGAAAAAATACCTAGCAAAAGTTCGAAATTGACATTATTCAAAATTCTTTGTAGGGTTAGGAAAGAAATAGACTGAGAAGCATTAGTTTCTATTTTTGCTGTGAATTTGTTAGTTTAATGTTGAAAATTATTCATTTAATTCAGGGCCTTTATTGAGAAAATTGATAGAACAAGACATGGAGAGGGCTTGTTTCAAAATTGTATCATAACTTGTTGTGCCAGTTTTAGAGGACTTTGTGGGCTTGATAAGTCCAAAAAGTAGCTTTTGTGCATCAAAGGTGTAACAAATACATCTATTAAAGTGGGTAAGGAAAAAAATGTGCTTAACAAAATCAAAAGTTCTTTTTTTTATTGTTTATTGTCACTGAAGTGTTTTTATATAGGCCTATCTATTTGCAGATGCACGGATATGGTGATCACAATTAGAACATAGTAAGAAATCAAAAGAGGCACAAGTGGCGGATATAAGTTTTGAGCTGGAGCCCTACTCTATATTAACCTGTGCCATTTCCAAATAAAAGTCGTTTGGTATTAAAAATGAAAGAGTTAAAATGTTAAACCTCTCGCAGTGTATTTAGTGCTTTTTAACTCACCGTAGATAACTCTAAAAGTCAAAAGTCCGACTTGTGTCTGGTTGCCTCACATATGTTAATTATTTGATAATTTGGTTGCAGTCTTCATAAATGTTTATAAATTTATTCTCTTATTTTCTCAGGTACAAAATTGATGCCAACAACACTCTGAGTATTGCCAGCGTGGACCTGCCAGACTCGGGCGTGTATCAGTGTTTCGCTGACAACAGTGCAGGGGAGAGAAACGCATACACACAACTTTTTGTCAACAGTAAGGGCATCTCTTCATTTCTTGCCTGTTTTCAAAACCTGCGTATCATTGGGTTGTTTTTTTTAATAGTTCTATCCTATTGATCTTATGTTATGTATATCAGTTACAAACATTATCATATGACTGAAGCATTTGTGAAGTTTGGATGTAGCTTGCTAAAAACGATTGAATTGTAAAGAATTATCTCTAAATAATAACACTGATTTTCCTTGGCTGCTCATATTTGATGTTTTCACAATGAAAGGTGCTTTAGAAAAATCTGTCTGTTTATGTGAACTATAAGAGACAAAACTAAACACCACCACCACACTGTGCTATTAGTGACAAAGACTCAGATCCCATTAAACAGAAACATATTGCATTTTTTTTTTGCTGTTGTAGATGTTTGATGTTTACAATATTTGTACACTTGTACATGTATAATCAAAGGCAATTAGCGCTGCAAAGTTTGGTAGATGAATCACAAATTTCAATTCAGCTAAATCTTGCTTGGTAAATTTCTGAAAATGACTGCTAGTTTGTGAACACTATATAAACTGGCTCTGCTTAAGTTCGTTTTCACTTAGGTGTACTTTTTGTTGTGGTCTTTTTTTACCAAATTGGAAATTGACTCAAATTTTTTATCAGTTGATGTGTTCAGGTAGGTCTTTTGGAGATAGATCTAGACTATGGCAGCTTTGACTGTACCAGTAGCATGCATGTATGGCCTGATCAGAGACATAATTTGGTGTGTCCTTTTCTTTCCCTAGGCGCTCCACCAACTTTAGTTCAGGCTCCAAAAGACAAAACAGTGGAAGAGGGCAAGGACACAAGCTTTACCTGCGAGGTGATTGGAGGGCCCAGACCTGAGATTTACTGGACAAAAGGTACATTCTGCAATGTTTGTGATACTTCTCAATTCAAAAAATAGCTAAAAAAAATTATAATTATTTACTCGCTGCCAGCAATGCATTTCGTAGAAAGGGGGTTTAAATATTTCCGATTTGGATACTGCTTTTTTCTTTCATTTATATTTTTTTGAAGGAGAAGGGTTATGCCAATGGAATTTGAAAAAACATGTTTTGCTGCCTTGTATTGTGTGTGCAGATTGTTGAAAAAGATGATACTATTTTGATATTGGTGTTACATTTCTTCGTATATCTCACAGATGGGGTAAATTTGACTGTTGGTGGCAGAATTCGCATAAGCCAAACCCAACATGAGCTCCTGATTGGTGAGGCCAAACTCACAGACTCTGGTTTGTACAAGTGCAACGCTGTCAACATAAAAGGAACAGTTGCTGCTGAGGCCACACTCACTGTCGTTGGTAAGTTTTTAAAAATGACAACTGGTGAAGTTTATAAACTCTATAAAAGTTCCAGATTTTGTTTCATCTACCAGGGGCACTACCTCAGTAGCAATGTAATAGAAGGTGAGCAGTTTAAAGCCTATATGATATTTAATATTGCTTGAACTCAAGTAAAACCAATCCAGTTTTATTATACCACATGTTTGAATATTAAAGTCACATTGACTTTTGATTATTCAGTATGAACAAGGCTCGCATAACCACACATTTGTACTTCAATTTGTTAATAGATTTCACAATGGAACAGTCTCCTCTATCCATGAAGTCGAAGTAAAATTTGATTTAGTTCACTTTCTACATTTAAAAACTTATACGATGTTGACCAAGACAATGGTCTGATCTATAGATGGTAGCTCAATAAATACACATTAATACACAATCATTGCATTGGCCCTTTTACTACCTACTTACAGGCAGGTACTTAATTTTGTAAAGTGATCAGGTTTAGCATATGACTTTCAAAGCTTGGAGGATGCATTGGCTGTCAAGTATCAATTGTATTTTCAAATTGAAACTTACAGCAACTTAACAAATCCATTGCTACTATAGCACCAGTTGAATAAGAACAGTGCCAGTGTGAAAAAAGAAATTTAGAGGAGATGAAATGACTTCTAACATACTTTTGGAGAGTCTATGTCCTTCTATCAGAGTGGGACATTTAAAGAGTCCTTCTGTAAGGAATTGAACAGTTGAGTGTCAGTCTTACTTGATTGGAATAGATTCAGCCTCACTTTATTACAATTAAAAAAAAAACAGTGTCATTTTTCAGCTATGACATTGATTTAACAAACAAAAATAAAAAAAAGAATCCAATGCTTGTTTGAAGACGATTGCTAATGATTATCGATTAATACTTGTGCATGACACAAATAGTGGTTTTACCGTGCCCATGGGCTAATTTCTTATTTACAATCTTTTTCACCTCCTCTAGTGAAGACCCAAATCATTCGACCACCACAGAACAAGTCAAGAATCCTTTCGTCAGACACAGAGATGGAGTGCGGCGTGCGTAGCGATCCGACGATCACACCGACCTGGACTTGGTTCTTCAGCACAACCTATTCTGAGCCTGTGGTAAATAATAATGCCAGTTTGAGTTTTTTTAAAGTGGTATATGAAGGAACAAACTAATCTTTACAAATAGATAATTGCAGTTGGAAGACTTAAGAAAAGACAAAGAAAAAAAAATTATTTTTTTTTGTAAAACAAAAATTTTTTGTAATGCATATGAATGTGAACATGCTTATCATAAGAGTGGAAAGAATCCTTAGTCTGAATAGTTTTTGCTTGTTTCTTTAACAAACAAATCTTTTCCCTCTTGTAAAATATCTTTCTTCAAAACTATGTACTGTTTTTTTTTTTTTTTAAATACTTGTTTTTGCAATATTTCAAGAGAAGAGGTTGTTATCACATAGATATTTTTTACCTTGTTCTCAGTTAATGTGATTTTGTTTAAGTAGAATAAATATTAAGAGATTTATTAATTTTCTAAAAAAATCTATGCTGAAGTTGTTACCACAATCATAAAAGCAAATTATAATCTGATGGAACTTTACTATTCCCATTCGCAGCAAATCACTGAAGTTCCAGGCAACCGTGAGATAACTGCTGATGGCACACTTAAGCTATACAGCATAATCGGGGATGACAGTGGCGTATACGAGTGTGTTGTAACATCAGACGGCGGCAATGATCGCAGGGAAGCCACTCTCAACGTGATTGGTAGGTGATTTTTATCAAAGCAAGGGGAAGGCTGGGGTTGAAGCCATACCTTTTATTAAATATAAATATTTTCATTAACAATAACCATACAATATTCTGTATTACTGTGATGACAAATTTTTTTTGGAAGAAGTTGTTCTTTCTACCATCATTACCAGATGACGCTGTTGTTCCATGATGCCAACTTGTTATTTTTTTTTTTTAGTGCCCCTTTCGTTACTTTTTCTGTTGCTGCTATCTTTAACCCTGGACATGTTTACAGATAATTATATCGGTCATCAGTACTAGGTCGCTTATTTACTTATGGTTGGCCGTAAAAGAGGGTTTATTTTATGGCTGGCTAAACCTTCTGGACACCGCCTAAAAATCGAAACGATTCCTATACGAATAAAGAAGAGTTTCACTTTCCACCAATGTTATTTTGAATGCAGATTTGAAGGATAACAGCTGTTAATACTTTGTTATCGGTTGACACTCCATTTTCTCTTGAAAGCCTTGATCTCTAACAATTTCTGGCTAAGGAGCAGGTCCATCGTGAAGGAAGTTATTTACTCGATGGCAAGTTGTAGATGTCTTTGATGATCAGAGTGATGGTGATTTTATATTGTTAGTGATGATAGTGGAAGTAGATCTAGTAGTGACAGCAAAGATGAGGAGCCAGTAGTTAGATCTAGATCTAGACCTAGTGAGCCAGTACCAAGAGTCATAAGTAGATAGAAATGGAGATGTAGATCTAGATCTAGTTAATGAAGAGACCTGAATGAACATCTAGCTAAGTACCAATCTACTTCTGCATGCTTTTTACACATCATTTTTATTTGTTTGCAATTGTCAGAAAGAAAATTTTCTTGAAGTTTTGTTCACTTTTTCTGTTACATGAATCTGCTACAGCTGGAATTTTTGGTTTGAGAGTATTAGACCTATACATTTTTGAAAGCTGAAAAAATTGTCTACAACTTTTATTCTTATTATTTGGAGATAAACATTTTGGTTTCCAAGTTATTTGATGATAAAGCAGTCCCTAAATAATTCACCAAATATAGCCCAACACCACACACTAAATACTAGCGACACTTGTAGGGTTAAGTTTCACTAGTGCTTGTAATGTTACAGGTGCTGCTGCAAAAGCTACCATTTCCTTTACTGTGGGTATTACTACTTTGCTACACATGGATTATCTAAAGTTTCAGAGTAATGAATTGAACATTTACTGCACGTGAACGGAAAAAAAGACCTTCCACCTCACCCACCCCAAACAGTCCAAAGCTCAGTTCAATTCACATGACAATGCACAAGAACAATTTTTTGAAAAAGAATGATAGACCTGGTTACTTTCTGAATTAATGACTATTTCTCTTGTATAAATGGAAACATGTTTTCTAGATTTGTGTGTGTGGGGGGGGTGGGGGGTCCAGGGGTAGAACATCGGCCTCCAACCCAACCCTAACCCCTCTAGATTTGTGGCTAAAGAAAAAAACTTTTTGAGCCATGGATTTTACAACCTTTGCTGCACTTTTGCAAATACTATCAGCACCCGCTGGTTCTGGGGTCAGTGCATAGGCCTACAAAGCAGGAGTTCAGGGTTCAAGCCCTGTTCGTGCAGAAATTTTTTCCTATACTGGTTGGGTCGGTGTTAGTTTGATGTGGCCAACCAAGTCCTGGGTATCCTGCACAGGAGTCCTGTCAACAATATAGCCCACTGACGTCGGACATAAGGAAACCAACCCTTATACCTTTACTAGTGCAAGGACTATAACTCCCTGTTTCCCACCATAACCAAATCTCTTATACTTGCTTGTTCACAGAACTGCCGACGCCTCCAGTTATAAACGCGGTGGTGCTGAACGATGAGCTGCCGAACAGTGTGAGGATTAACTGGACCCAGGGCTATGATGGACACACACCAATCATCAAGTTCATCATTCAGAGCAGGCTCGAGTCTTTCTGTAATTCCGTTTTTTTATCAACCCTTCTCATAACGTTTAAGTTTAGCGCAACATTTTTGTAAATATTTTATTTTATCAATTTTATTCAGTAATGTGTTCACAACGTTTGACAGACAGAAAAAAAGATTGATTCTATGAAAGATTGGGTTGTAAGGCAAGTTGAAAAGAAGATATGCTACCGATACACTTACATGGGCGCGGTAGCCCTGGGTTAAAACATTGGCTTCCGATGCAGAAGGTTCGTGGTTCAAGCCCTGGGGATTTCGCCCCCTACTGGTTGGGTTGATGTCAGTTTAATGTGATTAGCTGAGACAGGAGTCATGG
Source organism: Elysia chlorotica (assembly GCA_003991915.1). Taxonomy (NCBI): domain Eukaryota; kingdom Metazoa; phylum Mollusca; class Gastropoda; family Plakobranchidae; genus Elysia; species Elysia chlorotica. Next base: position 205,950 of record RQTK01000780.1, on the reverse strand, counting down.
TATCCCTGCCCTGTCTTGTGTGTGGCAGCACATGAAATAGTCAGACGTCAGTCTTGGGGCTTGTCCACAATATAGTTTATATAATGTTGACATTCTACGTGAAACCAACTCAACTACAACTACCAATACAATTTAAAGCCAAGTAACCCTCAATTAAGTATATGTACCCTATTATAATTATAGACATTTTATTCAGTTTTAGTGAGTCAAATATTGCATTTTTTTGACATACCGAAGTAATCATATTAAAAGCATCAAAAAAGCTTACCAGGTTAAGAGGAGAAATTACACAACATACCATAGCTGAGCTGGCAGGAAGGCAGAACTCAGAAATTTACCACTTAAATTATTAGCATATTGACATTTTTTTTTTCCATCAGTATCTCTCTCATTGTAAAATCAAAATGCCCAGATTGAATTGTTAATCATTAAATAAAAACAAGAGTATGTGGACTTCTCAGAAAGGAATATATTAAAAAAGATTATACCAAAACAAAACAAAAAATTAGTTTCATTGTGCTAGTGATGATATACAGTTGTATCACTTGCATGTGTACTTTGAAACTATGATGCTTCACTGAAATCTTCATAAATTCCCTTTTATAAACTGTACTCATTCATCCACTATCACTGTCTTGTTATCCTGCTTTGGTCCCAAAGATTATACCTACTAATCCACCATGGCTTGTTATCCTGCTTTGCTCTCATAAATTATACCTGCTAATCGACAATCCTATTCTGCTTTGGTCCTGTAAATTATACATGCTTATCTACAATCACTAGTTATTCTGCTTTGGTCCTACAAATTATACCTGCTTAACTGCAATCACTAGTCATTCTACTTTGGTCCTATAAATTATAGATGCTTATCGACAATCCTATTCTGCTTTGGTCCTATAAATTATACCAGCTTATTGCTAAGGCGAGGGGGGGGGGGGGATACTTTTCTTAAGCCTTAATATAATCAACAAAATTATTTTTACGCACCTTTTCATTTATCCTAAAAGATGTGCATGAAATGTCAAATCACTCCAGATTAACTTTTTTTCCCCCATTTTTGCTATGCTTATCTGCCATATCGTCATCGAATTAATTAATGTACAGCTTATATATTAACCCATGCGCTATTCCCCTCTTCTATATATGCACTGTCATTGGTCCATCATTGTGCCACACCTGACAGTCCTTCCTGCTGATCCTACAGCCACTGGATCCACCTCGGAGAGCTCGTGGGAGACGATCAACAGCAACGTGAACCCTGCCTTGAGATCCATCGTGATTGAGGACCTACTGCCGTCCAAGTTTTATCGCTTTCGTATGATTGCTGTCAACAGAGTGAATGAGAGTCCACCAAGTGAACCAGCACCTACACAGGCCATCAAAATGCCAGCGCAACGTATGATTTTGTTTGTTGAAAACATGTTCTCCTCTATTGAATCTAATATAGAGAGTAATTTTTTTTCTCCAAAACATTAAGAAATCTAGTTTTCATGTGGATTTTTCTATTTTCACATCATTACTGGTTATTTTGTGTGTGTTGAAAACAGACATACATTTAGTAGTGAAATTAAATATTTAATTCAAAGCAAAATGTAAAAGCATTAACAAAACAACAAAACAACATAATAATCATATTAATAATAACAACCACCATAACAACAATAATAATAATAATAATAACAATAATAATAATAATAATAATAATAATAATAATAATAATAATAATAATAATAATAATTATAATAATAATA
>RQTK01000780.1:114207-204187 GCA_003991915.1 Elysia chlorotica | reverse complement strand
TAAATAATAATAATAATAATAATAGTAGTAATAGTAATAATAATAATATTAATAATGTGACCAATTAAAAAAATAGGAAGGAATTGTATCAAATAATCAATAGAACACATCCCTGCTTGTGTCCCTAGCTCCCAGCGAGGCCCCCAAGAACTTGTACTGTCGGCCACAGGGAGAGCGCAAGATCAGTGTGGGTTGGGATCCCCCACCAACATCCTCCTGGAATGGGGATCTGCAGGGATACTATGTGTACTATAAGGTAATATGCGCATGTTTGTTTAAAATTAAAACCTTATGTAACCATCCATTTGAACCTTATTTTTTTCTCAGTGTGTGATCAACCAGAAATAAAGATAGTTTTTGAGATATCAATCTCTCAATCAGCAATTTGTAATTTCATTTGAGAATATCTGTCGTCAGGAATAAATTGCATGCTAAAACTAATATAATATAACTTATGCAGCTCTTTTGTATCAATTGACGACTTTTGACTGTCACATAATGCTATTACTCGTTTGATGTTGCAACAGATCAGTGCATTTGGTGACGAGAAAAGAGTGGATGTCAAGGGTTCTGAGACACGTGAAACCATCATTGACTTTCTGGCGTTCAACATGCAATACCGCGTAGTTGTAGCCGCATACAATGAGAAAGGCGCTGGTGTGCAGAGTGGGCCGTATTATGTGACCACACTGCAAGGGAAGCCAAGTGCCCCTCCCACCAATGTAGCGCTCAGCTCCCCAAACTCGACCACAATCAAGTAAGGGGCTCTTGAATTCTTATATAAAAATAGCTTTTTTTTTCTCCTTGAATTTGCGTTATGGATCACAATTTTCTAGAGTAACTTTAACTTTCTTAGCGTCATAAAACCCTACAAACTGATCTGTAATGCTCTTCTTTTATGTTTTTGTGGGCTTGTGTTTTTGTTTTTATTAAATGTGTACCTAATTTTAAATGGCTCTAAATGTTCTTTTATTTGTGGGATTACAAAACTTATACTCAACTTGCATAACTATGGCCTTGCCACATAGAAACATTATTTCGCTGCAGCACATAGCTTTTGTGTGCTTTTTCAAAATTTGTCAACTTGAAAAAATCCTGATCTTTTTAAACAAATACAGTGGAGTCCACTTATAACGACAATTGAAACAACGAGAACTCGGTAATAGCGAGACTTTTTCTCAATCCCCGTTTTTCTCCCTTCTTTAGCTTTATAACTGCGATTCTGGAATAACGAGAACAAATGGAAAGTGAACTCTGTAATAGCGAGAGATCGCCGACCCTCGTGTTCAAATAAAGTCATAGTCCTAAGGGCCTTTTCGCAGCCATTGTGTCGCAAATGACAAAGACCACGCATGAAGATTGCGAGCCTATAGGCTACTTCACTGCATCACCCATCGCATTGCTTGTGTCGAAAGGGAGAGGCTGGCACACGCCTCTCACTCTCTGCACACACGCACACTAGGCCTAAGCTAAGCCTAAGAAACAATAACCAATAAGCACGCCGCAGTAGGATGCCTGTCTTTGTTACTACCCTGGACTAATGGACTGGATGGCTATGAATCACAAATTCAAAACATTGCCACCAACAGCCTCAAACAAAAGAAGATAACATCATTTTTTACCACCAATTGACATTCCGTCTGTCTTCTGCTAGTCTGTCTGATTCCAAGCACACGAAAGGTGTGGGCCGTTTAAAACGGGCATTACAATGGATTCAGGATTCCAATACAGACTATGCTAATAAAGTCATTATTTTAATATGAATAGATCTGTCCTGTTAAGTTTTTGTTTTGTTTTGTTTTGTTCTAATAACATGGTCTTATGAGGGGATATAAGAAAGATATTAGGTGCACTCTATGTTGGTAATATGAACTCAAATGTCTACCAAAAAAAAAAAAAAATTGAATACCCATAGGAGTTTGTGTGTTCAATACACAAGTTCAACTAGTCAGAATTAGATAGGTTACCCCAAGCTTGAGTACAAATGGAGACATTGTCAAAATTCTCCCACAGTGGTCTGTTCGCAGTTCACACAAAAATTTTCTTAGGAACTTTGCCTCTTCAATGCTAGAATTGGACCATATTCAAATATTCAGTAAAAACTGTTTTCATATCAGTGTATGTATTTTCCTTCTGTTTCTTACAATTTTCGATCAGGGTGATGACAAGAATTTTTTAGCAGATCACCGCGCATTATTCAGATTTTTAGAACAAATTCAGATTTTTTGACTGAATCATTCAGATTTTCCGTTCCTGGAGCGTGGCAGGTCTGCGTCTTGGTTACGAAGCAAAGAGTGAGCACAAATTTTTGGCTTTACTCTTATGGCATAAATTTAGATAAATTATTTTTTAACGCTTCATTCGACTTCTTAGATCTTGACAACATAGAAAATGCAGGAATAAACTACGCTAAATGCCCTAAAATTGTGTTGTTTTTTTTCCCCCCAGAGTGGAGTGGGATCCTCCAGACACTCGGTCTTTGAATGGCATCAACCAAGGCTACGACATTGATGTTTTCAAGGGAAGAACATTAGACAGGGTGGAAGATGTTCGTTTTGATGCCAGTAATCCAACAGGCAGACAGGTCACCCCATTACATTTTTCTTATTATTTATTATTTATTGGGCCTCTTAAATCCGTTTTACTTAGTCTTCTCAAGTTTAAATATGATCTTAAGTGGATGTGATTTGGTTGTCCCAGCTGTTCCTACTTATGATCCCCTTCTTTCCCCTCATAAAGTGCTTCAAGAGCCTCATTGAATATAAATCTATTGAAAAAAATACTTTTACTTGGTGGTCAGAGCACTTCTTTCATTCCCTCCTATTGCCACAATCTGTCTCTCATAGATGAATTGAGAAGAAGAAGAAAAAAGCAACAAACAGTGAATTAAAAAATAGATTTAGGCCGTCACTACACATTGCAATTTTTTCAGATACACAGCAAATCATCTCTGGGTTTATTTTATTAAAAACTGCTGGATTTTATACTATTAGTAGTTAATAAGCTTATCTTTGTGCTTTGTTCTTGTCTTTCTTAGGTATTTTTAATCACCAATTTACTGAAGTACACAGAGTACAAGATTCAGATTGCATGCAAGACAGTGATAGGACTGGGCCCAAAGAGTTCTGAGAAAACTTTGCGGACACTGGAGGATGGTAAAGTGAACTTTCAAATTCTCCACTCATTTATGGAATGTTTGTTTATAAATATATATATTTTCATTTGTGGTATAGGTTTCCACTCCAGCAGTTTCTACAAAGCCCTGTCCATGCGCTGCAGGATGTAGCCATCCACACAAGATCTCCAATTTGCCTAGTGCTCTGCTTTTATGCGGCATATTGTACCTATCTGCTGAGCAATATCATTGCGCCATCTCCTTGTCCGTCATCCCATGGATCTTTTCCCATTCCATGCCTGTCAGTTGATAACTCTTTTGATTCATCTGTTGTCATTCATTCTTGTAACATGGCAAGCCCATATCCGCCTCTGTCTTGCTACAACTCCATGATATTTTTTTTTAACGGTTTGCTTTCTGATTCCTCTGCTCTATAATTTTTTTTTTATCTTAATTTTCTTGTTATAAATTTATAGATAAATGCTTCCCCCCCCCCTTTTTTTTTAAAACCTTTTCGTAACACTTATATCCACTCGGGATACCCCTATTTAACAACCATATAGGACGCTCGTATCTGCTCAGGAAACTGCAAGTTAAAAACACTTTTGGACGGTGACTACACTCCTGACACTTCACAGTTTCACACCTACCTATATAATGATAGTTTACTAATACATTGGAATTATGCACACCAATAATAATAATAATAATAATAATAACAATAATGATAGTATAATACCAATTGCTGCTGTTTTAAACTTTTATTTTTACTTGATTCCTGATTTTTCAAAAGAAGCGTAGATATTTTTCCTTTTGGAGACCAGTAATATACTTTGTTAAAACTTCAGCTTATGTGTAACAGGAAATTTATAACCAGTACAATGTTTTCTTTATATGGAAATAGTGATACACCTAACTTTATCTATATGTAGAAAATAAACTGTGGTGTTCACTATGAAAAGTTTTACCGAGGGAGTGATTTATACATTTTTTTAGGCTATTTGCAGTATCAGTTTCCTCATGTTTCTTGTTTAAATCTTCAGTACCTGGGCCGGTAAAAAATTTGAAGATCGAGTCAACAGCCCAGCAAAATATGTACTTCACCTGGGAGCCCCCAGAGTATGTGAATGGAATATTGGAGGGTAAGTGTCATGGCCTTCTCTTATAATTACAAAGCTTGAGTAGCATGATTTAATTAAAAAGAAATATTGAAAATACTTTCTTTGCCAGTAAAATTGTACCTCAATTTTAACCATCAAGCCAATACTGTGTAACATTTATCGTACAGCAAGGGATTGCAATATGAATGGCAGTTAATGCTCAGTAGGTATTTGCCTCTCAGTCTCAGCTGGTGGCTTCCCTTCAAAATGAGTATTAGTCAAAACTGCAATAATTATTTCTAAGTTGTTGTATCTGTGGTAGTCCAGTCTTAGAGAGACACATAATGACAATGGTGTTTAACTTCAACTACCCTTTTTTTTTTCAAGGTTTTGTTTACTACCTTAAAATTGTAATAAAAAGGGCAAGAATATAAAAAAAAACATTTTTCTCATTGCAGTTGGAACTTTTAAAAATCGAAAAGGTCTATTGTTTTGCTTCCAAAATGTTAAAAAATATGAATAGTAACACACTTTGATTCAGAATGTCTTCTTTCTTAAAGTACACTTGTATTTTGTTCTAAAGTCACATTTCATTGACATCTGAACACACATGTCTCTCTCTCTCTAACCCCCCCACCATTTTCTACCCAGGCTATGAGATCGTCCACCAAAAGAAGAGTGGGTCCTCCCCGGCGGTGAGTGAGATGAGAGGTCCGAACGCCACGTCTCACACCTTGATGAACCTGGTCTACGACAGTGTTTACAACATTTCTGTGCGGGCCAAGACGCGAGTTGGCTTTGGGCCCTCGGTAAAAACAGAGTTCAGCTCTGCAATGCCACCTGGTGAGGATTGTTAGCTGCTGACACCCTGTATTTCGTCTACTCGCTCTTTGAGAAGAAGAAATTTTATTATTAACATATTTTCTTCTTCTTTTGAATAAACTTGTTTCTTCAGTGCTTAAAATTTGATAAATGTTATAAACCCATTTTCTAAAAAATTTGCATCTATTCAGTCGACCTGCAAAAACTGAAAATTCAGAGTCAGGAATTATTGCAAAATCGGTAAAATTGCTGGAGAATGATATTTGTTCTCTTTGAAGTGATAGTGAAATCAGAAATGTTACCTGGTTTAACGGCACGTGCTAGTATTTTTCACTTAAAATTTGGTTAAAAATATGGATTCTGGGATTTGAGGCTTTTTTGTTGAAGTAATGTCTTCTGTATGTTGTTTTCAAAGCTTTTGGGTGATGAAAAATGTTTTGTTTGTGAACAAAAATTGATTTAGAAGACATGAGCTTGCCGCAAATTGGTAAAACTTTGTTAGTTATTTTAAGTTTTTCTCAAATTTACAATATTCCCTACAAAAACTTCTAAAACCTAGCTGTTTGTCATGATAGAAAGCTGAAACTCAGTCACAATATTGATGAAGGTATTGTCTTTACTTTGTTAGCACAGATTATTAATATAAACATGAAAAAATGTACAATTTTACTCATTTTGTTTAGTTATGCATAAAAGCACTTTAAAAAATTTCATTAAAAAATCTGTTCACTGTACATGAAATGTTCTCTCTCTTTCTCTCTCTCTCTATCTATCTCTCCCTCTCCCTCTCCCTCTCTCTCTCTCTCTCTCTCTCTCTCTCTCTCTCTCTCTCTCTCTTCTTCTCTCTCTCTCTCTGTCAATCTCTGTCTCTGTCTCTCTGTCTCTCTGTCTCTCTCTCTCTCCTCTCTCTCTCTCTCTCTCTCTCTCTCTCTCTCTCTCTCTCTCTCTCTCTCTCTCTCTCTCTCTCTCTCTCTCTCTCTCACACACACACACACACACACACTTCATACACCAAAGTAATAATTAATACATGACCTTGTTACAGTGGACCTATTAACCCGTTTTGCCTTTTTATATGGAAGAGGTTTTTACAGGACTAACTCGCCTAGGATGTCTGTTTAAAAGCAGAGTACATAAAATGCAGCTTCTAAAACACTGAAAAACTTTAGGTTTACTGTAAATCACCTTTTTCTGCAAGGTTTGCTTTTTGGGACTAATAGCAACTATACTTGTTACTTGTTACTTGTATCCGTCGCTGTGTTCGTCGATAGGATCTCCAGCAGACATCACAACAGCAACTATATCACATAATAATTATAAGAGTGAAGTGTAGGCCTAAATTATTTACCGTAAATCATCTCTTTTTGCGAAGTTTGCTCTTTGGGATTGACAGCAACTATATCACATAATAATTATTAGAGTGAAGCGTAGGCCTAAATCAGCACTGAGTTGTTTTATTCTGTGATTTCCCAGAAAAGCCTACCCCACCCACACAGCTTGCAGTGCTAATAAAGAATATTCAGGCTCGATCTGCAACTCTTCAGTTCAGACCTGGCTTTGATGGCAGAGCCACCATCAACTTGTGGATCATTGAGGTGGGTGCAGTTCTACCTATCTCCATTCTAAAGTATTTTGTGTTTGTCTGTGAGAAGCCAATTTTAAGATTTAAATATTTAAATATTCCCAGCAAATTGCTTCATCAGTATAATCTTTATCTTTTTGTTTTTGCATAGAGTTCGACTGTAATCTTGCACCTCTTTCTTTGGTCCTCATACATATCTCAGATTAGAATCAAGTATTTTCCTTTGTTCATCAATTTTGCATTGCCTAACCAAGCTCGACTGCATCATAAGCTTTGGGGGTTTGGAGGAGTGAGGTTTAGCCAAAAGAGGGCTGTCTTGTTCCTTACTGAGTTAGGCCAATTTTAGTATAATGTGACTCTCTTAGACAGAAGTTAAGGCATCCTGTGTTGTTTTTACTATAGATGGCCTAGTATTATCCCTGTATTTCCTGTTCCCAGGCCCAGATTGAGGATGACAAAACATGGCAGGAGATTTACACAATCCAAGATCCTGGTGCAGATGAAATTCGTGTAAAGAACCTGCGCCCATACACATTTTACACGCTGAGGATCATCGCACAGAATGTGTTTGCGCGTAGCGAGCCCAGTGAGCCAGGCAACCGGTTCCTGACCAAGCAGGACGTTCCAGGCGCGGCACCAGAGGATGTCACTCCGAGGGCCACCAGTCCAAAATCTATTAAAGTCATCTGGAAGGTTCGTTGTGGGGTTTTATTTGTGTTTTTTTTTAAGTGCACTAGACATGTTAATGCCTTCTGTATGATGTATTTCCCAATTGTAGTAGGGGTATATTTTCTTTTTCTTTTTTTTCTTTTTTTTTATTTTTTATTTTTTTTTGTTTTGTTTATTTGAAAATTTGCATTTTCCAAGTTTTTACTGAAAGTTGTTTCAAATTAAGATGTATTATATCTGTGATGCAGCTAGCTAAACTTCATATAGGTTTTTAATATTTATAAATTCTAGCATAGCTCACTATTAGATGTTTATGTGTAATGAAAAATTTGATGGTGACATCTTTTCTACTCACAGCAAGTGCCACGCTCCGAGTGGAATGGGGATTTCCTGGGATACAAAATCTTTTATCGTCGCTGGAGCACAGATTTTAACCTCAACACGACCTCTCAGACTGACCTTGACCTGGTGAGGGAGAAGGCTTGGTCGGAAGTGACCTTGCGTAACGGCAGCGACATCCAGGGCTACACTCTCTCAGGGCTGGAGGAGTGGATGGAGTACCAGGTGCAGATGGCAGCATACAACGCCGTGGGCAACGGAGTCCTCAGTGAGCTGGAGGTAGAGAGGACCTCAGAGGGAGGTAAGTCAGCAACCCACACTGGTGGCGTTTGAAAACAGAATTTCATAGAAATTTGTAAGTGGTCAGAAGGCTAAGATGGTAAATGCGATTTCTAAAAAAAAAATATGCATATTAATACACTAGATTAACTGTTATTTTTATTGGCTGGTGCTATTATTTTGCCATAAGAGGTCCTATGTGCCTGATTATGTTATAAACAATTGCAACCTTAGTGAGTAATTGGTGGCTTTTTAAAAGCAATAGTTTTGTGGGTCCTTTTCTAAGAACAGTTGGGAACCAAAATGGTAGGGTCCGGAATGTTCTTGGCAAAAGGCATTATGGGGTAGGTTGCCAGTACTTTCCGCACCACACTTTACTTTTGCTATGACTTCAGAGCTCCAGATACCCGTTTTGCGCTGGGTTGACACTGGGGGAAGGGGGATGAGGCATAAAAATGTTTATCCACACCGGGGATTGAACCCAGCACCTTAACAGTGATGGTCCAGGGATCAAACCATTGTGTCAATGGCACACCGTACAAAAGAAAAGCAAGAGAGCAGACAATAGAAGATCATTTTAGAGATAATAACATTAGCTACATGTTTATAACGTTTATTTTTTGTTTTTAAAGACTTTAGTACACAAAAGTATGTGTAGCAGACAAACTTTTATATTTTGTTAAAACTATTTGAAAAAAAACTGTCTTTGAATTTTCAGTGCCTAATGGATATCCTTTAAATATCGAGCCGCGAGCCCTGGCACCCACCAGCATCAGGGTGACTTGGTCCTCGATACCGATCCTCCAGCAAAACGGAAACATCAGAGGCTACAAGGTACGTCTGCATTTACTCTATGGGTATACTGCAGGTACAAGAAATAAGAGAGATGTAGTCTACCACTTGCAAGAAAACAAGTGAGGGAATTAGCAACAAAGGAAGTTAGTGTTGAAAATGTAGGGGTATTTTTCAGCAGTGATCAATCAGCAAATTTTAGAGAGCAATGGGAGAAAGATTGTTGTTTTTGGTGAGTTTTACACCCTCTGATTTTCTTGAACAATCCTATATGGAGACAATGATACGAGCAGGGATTTGCAACTGAAACCTTCTGCTCACCAGTTTAAAGCTACGATTGACTGAACTCAATGGCAATCCAGTGAGATAAATTGTAGAGCCATCAGCTCTTTAATTTTTGTTAAGCCTGAAGACTTGTAGATCTAAAGTGTCTTAGCTGGTCCATAGAAAGTTTGCTTGTGGATCATTTTGATCTACTTAATGCCAATTAATTTGTTTCTAACTTTCTTTATTAGTTTTGCTCAACATCAGGAAATGTGTAATCTAGATGTTTTTCACGTTCTATCTGTTATTATTGACCATTCACGTGTTAATGGCATTTGACACATCTTCACTTGTCAATGTCATATATATATATATATTGCTATTAACATGTGAATATGTGTCACAGGTAAAATACAAGGCTCGAGGATCCCAGGAGGAGGCCAAATTTCAGAAGGTTGAAGGGGCAGCCACCATGGACAGCACTCTGACGGACCTACGTATGTTTGTGGAGTATGACATACAGGTGTTGGCCTACAGCAGGATTGGAGATGGTGTTCTCAGCCCAAAAGTCACCATCAGAACCTTAGCTGGAGGTAGGCTCAACAAGAACAACGGCAACTTATAGGCAGTGAGATAGGACTTAAGAGAAAAGAAGGAATATAAACAATGTCATTTTAGCCAGGGGCTGATTGTGAAGAAGTAAAGTAGGAGCCTCTTTCAGAGTCTTTTGCTGTTATGAGACATTTTTTATTAGCAAATATATATTGAAAAAAAGATGCGCAAGGTGAAATGTTTAGCGTATTGGGCCGCCATTGTCAAGGTGCTAGGTTCGATGCCCTACATGCCAAAACATTTTTTTTTCTGGGCTCCTGTTTCAACCCAGCCATAAATGGGTAGCCAGAGCTCTGATGTCATGATGAAAGTAAAGTGAGGGGAGAAAGAAATGGCAAGTTACCTCGCAAATGCTGTTTACCCATCACAATCAGGACCTAGTTATTGGTTCCCCAACACTCTGTCAAAGAGTGTGGGACAAACTTTTTTCTACTATATTGAAAGAGAATATAAGTTTTGATGTAACAGCAAGCAATGCTGGTAGGTAAACAGCTTAATTATTAATTTAGATGAATGTTGAGAGTTAAAACTACAATTATTAGGCGTGAAATTTTTTTTTCTGACAATTGAATTGTGCACACACAGCTGGTGTTTTTTTGTTGTTTTTTCTATTTCTTCAGGTGAAACAAACTGAAAAAATTGAAACACTTTTTTGGTTGGGTTAAACCACAACTTTCTTCAAAACTCCTTACTTGAAAACAAGATTTGACACAACAATCAATTTTTATAGCCCTCATTTATACTGATCGAATAAGTTAACTTGAAAGGTAGTTACTACTTTACTTTTGTTCTCGATTGACAGATGACTCAAGTAGCCATTTCACTGTCTATGCAAATTACACCTTATTTTACAATGTTAAGTAATTTATCACCACTGTTAGATGGGAGATTAAAGCGCACTAAATCTGGCTTGGCGTCAATAACTTCTAACTTTTTTTTCCACTTTGAATTGTTTGATCAGCGCCGGGCCCTCCAGTGAATATTTGGTTCCCTGACGTATCAGAGAGCTCTGTGACCATCGTGTGGGAGGCGCCAGATGAACCCAACGGAGTGATCAGTCGGTACAAGGTTGCCTGGAGGCGCGAGGACGAGCCAAATACACAGGTATTGATCGTTTGTTTTTCTATCGTCTAGATCCTGGGTGTTTAGCTTGGGAAACATAAGCCATCCTTCGAGGTTCAGACAATACTGACAATATTTTTTGTACTGCTTTAAAAAAATTTTATTGTTTCTTTCTTTTATTATTAGATTATAATAGATTAAACAAAACCTTAAATGGTTGGCCTGTCTGTCTTTCAGGATCTTTCTGCATGTCATTGTTGTTCAGTTCTGAAGATATTGGAGAAAAATATCTTGTGATTCCAATTTGTTTTTTTCTTCATTAATTTTGTTATAAGTGTTTTAAGTCTCACAGAATTTAATCATTTGTAGCCTTAAAATTCACCTAACATCATAATATTTTAAAGCTAATGTAATTTGTCATGGCAGATTTTTGCTTATCAGACATGATTTTAGATCTAATAGTATCAGATTAGCAATTCTTAATATTTACACAATTTTCTTTCTAAACACTTGGCTTCAATATGACCAAAAAACATGTATACATAATATGAAGGATAATGGCAAAGCTGAATTTTTCTGCATTGATTTGAACCTCACAGTAGTTTTCAATAGCATTCAGTAAACTTGTCTCATATATTTGGATTTACAGATGAAATCTGTGGACAAAAATACAAACGGGCCTCTAAGCCACACAGTATCTGACTTGGTGCAAGAGACGATGTATGTTTTCTCCGTGACCGCCAGGACGCAGGATGATTGGGGAGAAGATGCCACCGTTAAGGTCTATACAATTTCAGGTCGAGGTATGTGCAAGGGGATCCAAAGCCTCTATAATTTATTTAACATTTTTAGTCAGCTATTTGGTCAGATTAGATTTGAGGATATCATTAAGATGTAAATGGAATATTTTGGTCAGTTAATTGCAAGAGCTTGACTTTTAAAGCGTTTTGATGTTAATATGAACAATTACAATATGTGCCTGGGAGCTGTTGGAACATTGGTCTCCCAATGGGCGGGTCCCTTGTTCAAATTTTTAGATAATATTTTGCTCATGCAATTCTTCAATATTTTTATCCTTTAGATCGACCCAACCCACCGTACAATGTGCGAATTGGAACGTCAGAGATTAAAGCCAGATCTATGGATATATACTGGTCGGAGGGGAACACCAACTTTGGACCTATTCGTAACTATACAGTGCAGTACCGGAAGCGAGGTTCTCTGGACTGGGAAGAAGTGAAGGAGACAATCGGCCCTGACGTAACAGTTTACATCGTGCACGGGTGAGCAAAGCACAAGTAGAACTCTCAAATTCCTTTGATGCGACACATGCAATGTTTTAATGGCTTGCAACTTAAGAAACTAATCTAAATCAGTTTTTATATTCAGGTATTGGTGAATCTGTAATTTTTCGAACTTGTGTTGAAGTGATACAGTCCGACATAGTTTTTGTGGGGTTTTTAAGGAAGTTTGTGGAGGAGCAAGAGAATGTAAAAATTTGCACAACAATATCTTTTAAGGAGTGAGAATGAAGGGCTGTTATAGGAAAAAAAGAGAAAAAAGTTTATTGGTACCAACAAGTTTGCAGGTTTTGAATGAACTAGGATCCCTCAAAACATGCTTGCAAGGTTTTTGTTTTTTTATTTAAAATTTTTTTAAGCAAATCTTTATCATTCAACCGAGTCTGTGGTGTGATCTACAGTGGAAACCTCATAATTCAAATTGCTTGGGATTGATCAAAACTTTGAGTTAAAAGGGGTCATACCTGAACCATCAAAGTATTGAAGAAATAAACATAGCTGCTTACCTTATTTGAGAGATTGTATTAATACCATTCATTGGGGATTTCCTATTTTTGTCTTTCTGTGGAAACCGTCTACTTACCCATGTCTTGGGCAGCAATAAGCATTGAATGCTGCTTGAAAGATAGTAGTTTTGAAATGCCTATTGGTGGTGCCAGCTTCGAGTTAAGAGAATCAAATCAAATAGACGTACAATTAGGGATTCAATTTCATTCTTATCTCATTAAATTGACTGCCTAAGAACATGAAGGCAAATCTGGTGTACAGTCTAAACATCTCATGAAGGACTTTATCACCAGAGAGAAGAAAAATCTAATGTCCAATGGTAAGGTCTCATCCCATATGGAACTTTGAATGAATCTCACACTTATGTGGCACTCAGCATTATGGTTCTTAACAAAGTCACACGCACAATGAGCTCAAAACCCTTTAAAAAAATATCCATGCAAATCTCAACCCAAATTATCGTCAGGTGTGACTTACTGTCCTTGGAATGTTGTCTTGTGTTATAAAAACATTATTATTTACTTTCCTCAGACTCCAACCCAATTCCTTCTATTCATTTCGTGTTGCTGCAACTAATGATCTTGGTAGCAGCGACTTCAGCGATCCTTCAATGGAGAGGCAAACACGAGAGGACAGTAAGATGAATCTTTTTTTTTTGGGGGGGGGGGGGGGGGGGGGTTTTTTTTCCAGGACATTTGTATGCAATGATATCAAATTAATTCAGGACAAAAAAGTGAGTTTCCACATTGGATAAATGTCATGGAGTTCCTCAGCAAGCTTGTAGTGGGCTATACCCATATAAAAAGGATACTTTTCTCTTTGAAAGATTGCTCACAGTCATATACATCTATAAGGCTATTTGAAATTTTGTGTGCCCATCTTACAGTTTTTAAATTATTCAATAATTGTTTTCACATGAAAAATTCAAAAATTCATCCTGATCAGATCAAATGAAGTGGGAATAATCAAAATTAATTGACATTTCAGGTATCAGGTTGCAACAAATTAATTAAAAGTTGAAGATCATACCCATTTTCTGTTCTTAGTCTATGTGTGTACTCAAATCTTTTGTAAAGACCATACAAGTGAGAAAATACCAATATGTAACCTCACTTTTGAAATAGAGATGTTTTGGAATACCCAGATCATTTTTTAAGACCCATGGAAACGGTTTATTTACATTGGTTGCTACCATATTTTTCTGACAAGAAATATCAATTTAACCAATAAATAATAATACTGGGCTAATACTGGAACTCGTTAGAGGAGAAAACCACAAGGCAGATGTATACAGTTCTGAAGGCCATTAGAGTAAGCTGGCATGCATTTTTAGTTCATGTCTTCAGAATGGACATAAATGTCTCTTCAATTTTGTTCGTTTTCTCAAAAGCATGTTTGGTGCCTACTTGGCAACTTTTAAATAATAGTTGTGGACAAACTAATCAATATATCCACTTAAAATTTGGCGCACATATTCTCAAGACATTGCTGCATGTCCAAAAACCTGAAAAATCAGTACTGTCTTCTTTGGCTAACAGATAATGCTTGCATACATAATTAGGTTGATGTTTTTCTCACTGAGGTTTAGGACATGCTTTGGGTATAGAGAAAAATATCCTGAAAGTTTCATGAAAATATTTATTTAAGCTTATGAGTTACAATGTTTTAAGGAATATTACCATTTCTGCTATTGGCAGCCATGATTTTGGTTTTACATAATTATAGTATATATTGTCTATAGTTATTAGAGCCATGCTTGAAAAACATGGAGAAATGTAGGTTCTGGCATCCTGATATCTTAAATTGCCTATTTTGACAAAGAAATATTCTAGCTAAGCTTATGAAGTTTGAGAATTTTTTGTCAATTGGGTACTTTGTAGACATTTTTATAAGTTCCTATAAAGAAACTAAGAAAGGACATTTTAAATATCTGCCATTAGTCAAAATAGATGTATATGCAGAATTTTGAACATGTGATGATAGTCAAAATAGGCAGTTTCACTGTTAGTGAGTTCTGATTCTAAACTTGGCATTGTTTTTAGATATTTGTTCTTCTTTTTGTTTTAAAGAAATGAATGTTAATGAAAAAAGGATATGGAATTAATTGTTTTGAGTCCCACATACGAAGCTAAGAGGTATATGTGTTCAGATGTGCTCACCAATAAAAGCGAAGGAGAAAATTTGTTTTTTTGCTTTTTGTCTATCTTGTTGGGCGATTAAAACCTGAACTTTTCCTGTTAATTTTAAATAATATTCTTTTTTTTAAGGCTATCTCTGTCCTCTTCTTGTTATTTCCTACAGAACCTGATGGGGCACCGCAGGAAGTGGCAATTGTTCCTCTAACTCGCGAATCCATTAAAATCACTTGGCAGGTGAGTGGTGCAGTTGGTAACAGGGTGACCATTGTCCTTTCTATCTCGCTGAGATTGCCAATGCTTGATTTACTGTAGCAGAGTTTGTATATTTAGAACTACCCCCCAGCAACTGAAGGCCCCAACTGAAGCATGCAGGTGAAAACCTGAAGTTTGACCCTTCCGTGCAGATGGACTCCTCAATGATTCCCCAGCACAACTTATGATCTCAGACACATATACATAATAATGAATGGTTGATTCCCCAGCACAACTTATGATCTCAGACACATATACATAATAATGAATGGTTGATTCCCCAGCACAACTTATGATCTCAGACACATATATACATAATAATGAATGGTTGGGTAGCTTGCAGCAAAGTCAAACTTTATTCTTGCGCATTTGTTTGATACATTTTAATACACTAGTGGCCACAGGTAGTCATTTGTCAGTTGCTTTTGATATCATTCTTAATTCAAAAGAACATCTTGTTGTTGTTGTTGTTGTTGTTGTTACATTACTTCTTTTTTTAGTACATTGAATCATTAGATAGTATGATAGTGAAAAGTTAGTGAAATACTGTAATTTATGATGTTTGAAGAAAAAGCTATTTGGATATTACGTTTTAAAATTGTGCTTGTGTTTTAAAATGAAAGGTCTATCAGCTCATGAATGTCTCGTTCTAACGCAAGGCTCCTGAGTTTGCTCTGTGGAACAGCGATTTTCTCGTGGGGTATAATGTCCGACTTGCAGTGGAGGGCAGGGACCAACAAGGCGCTGCGTATGGTCCAGGCAGCAGCCAGCCCGCTGGCGCTACACAAGAGCTGGCCTGGCAGTATTTCCACATTAACAGCCTGGAGTTTGTGCGGGGGGATCTAGAGCCGGGCATCAAATACACGTGCAGCGTCCAGGCCCAGAACTTCCTGGGCAGTGGGCCGTGGAGTGTTGGGGCGTCCGCCTACCTGGAGATCGGTACTTGTCGCACACGCTCCATGCTCTCTCTGTACTTAATGTTGTGTCCAGGCGTTGCCTTCACACCCAGCCTGTTGCATGTTGCCGGTATCAGTGCTGTTGTCTTCTGGCGTTTGTTTTTTGGTTTGATCCTTTTGCATGACTGATGATGGGCATTACTTTTGTGTTTGGAGTTACCTTTGTGCTGATGAAATGAATCACTTTCTTTTCATTTTTGTATTTTTTAGCTTTGTTTCCTCAACCTTATCTTTCATTTCTTGGGTTGTTTTGTTTTACTCCTTTTTATTATCAGTGTATAGTCTTGTGTGTGTAAAAAAATATCCCATATTTGTATAATTCTTTGAAGGAGAGATGTCAGTAAAGCATGAATATATCTATTATCCCAATGATGCAGGTTGCTGTTGTAATTCAAGGTTTGTATGAGCTGAAAGATAGGAATCTCTGTGCCATTTTCCTTCATACTGATATTTCTTTAATGTTGGAATGTATTGTGCTACACCACTGCACCGACTCTCTTTGTCTGGATCCTTTTACCAGGTGATAGGATCATGACTTCATTCTCATTCTTCACATTAGAATGAATCTTCATAGCTGAATTAGTCTCTTGTCAAAATTCTTTGATGAAAAAAGTCAACAAGAGTCTGAGAGCATCAAAGGAAACGTATCATTTTCATCCTCTTCTTTTACTCATTCACATTCACAAACAGTCTCTTAGTCTGAGAGAATGTCGCTTAAACCAGAGGAGATTGTGGATAATGAAGTTTCACAGTCAAACTAAGAGTCACCTCAGCTAATGCCCATCTTAACATTATCACACTTTCTTCCTCAGGCTTGGTTTATTGGACTGCTGATTGGTGACCGCTAAGCTCGGTAGTTTAAGTTTGTCCCTCTACTCTGTGTCTCATGACTGGAGGGTGGGGGTTTGAGGTAGCTCATTTGGTAGGTTGCATGATGTCTAATCAGAAAGTCCCAGGTTCCAATCCCATTCAGGCCGTTTTTCTCCCTACAGGTTACATTGGTATTATTAAATGTGACCAACTGAGACAGAATTCCTGATATTCTTTCTCTCTCTCCGTGGGGCAGCATGTAAAATTACCAGACATTAGTTTTGGGATCTGTCCACACAATAGCCTTGTGACTGACCGTGAACGTTAAGAAACAAACAAGAACAACAGCAACAACACCTCTCACAAGTATTAATACTCTCCTTCTAGCCACCCCCTGAAGATACGTGGAACGGCTTTGTGCTGCAAGATATCGTTTTGTTCCGTGAGGAGAATGCTGAAGAGTATCGCGAAACACCCCCCATTCCTTTTGGAACATTCACGACGACTCTGGAAAGGCTCACAATCGGTCGCTACGAGATCAGGGTGGTCAGTGAGAATTCGGCCGGCAGAGGTCCGCCCAGCGTGTTGCAGGTGTTTAGAGTCGGAGACATCGGTAAGAAAAAAGGGGATCTCCTCGACCAGCAAAAAGAGAGTTGAACTGTAACACTGTAACATTAACCCCTGTCACTCTTTAGCTCTTACCAGTTTTATGTACCACTCTAACTTTTGGCTCTCTTTTGCTGAAACTAAAAAAAATCTGCCTGGCTTTGTTAATGTCACATAACTATTAACAAAAGATATAATTAGGATTGCAAGCTTTTAGATTTGAGAACGTTAATTTAGATGCTTAAGTGAAAGGACCACTTATTAACTTACAACGTTTGAAGCTGAGATGCCAACTGTAGGCACACAAACAAAGGGGAAAAAAATTGTACACATTCTGGTACTCTTATTTGACTGATTGTAAACTTCCCTGGCTGGTTGGGTCAGCACCTCTGCTAAAATATGTCTGTATAGAGCCACTGAAACTGGTCAGTATGTTGTAATAAATTACCACTTGGGTTGTTTTTTTACACATTCTATAAACCAGTTTTGGACATATACTGGCACATGTCCTTTTTTTTATTGTTATTATCTAGCAAATTTGTATTAACAGGCTTCATACTAACAAAGATCTCAACAGGTGGAACTATGTAGTGCCTTCTGCTGGCAGACTTGTGCAGGCGATCCCCCCCGAGTCCATTTTGACGACGCATTTTGTCAAAGGTCTAGGGTCATGCGCTCTTTATCGAAGTATATTCTCTTAGATCTTAGTTTCTGGAATGTTCAAAAGGGTACTGAAAGTACACCTCCTGAAGCTGCCAACCCGTATGCTTTGCTATTTTCATTAACTTTTTGTACCAAAACACACTGATATCTTGTTTTTTTTAATGGAATATATACAACCGTTCGGGCAACACCACTGTTTTTCAAAATTAGGGTGCATGTATAAGAGGTACGGCTACGATTTTCCTCTCAATCGACGACTGACATTAGAGATGAATAAAGAAAGTTTCTAGTGCTTTGTGTGTGGGCGAAAGAAAATTTTTGAAATATTCATTTATTTTATTGATATAAAATATTTTTCTGTTCTTTCTATACATGTTTAACAATCTGCTTGAAATTGAAGTGTTTCAGAAGAGGAATATATATTATATGTTCTTTATGTTTTAATTGCTATACATTACACCAATTTTACGGGTATTGGGTAAGAATTTAAAACACCAACTGGGCCTCAAAGTCACCCCTAAGGTGTTTATATTATCGACAATAGGTTTTTGGCTATTTATTAATTTTTTGTTTTGTGTGTATAGACACTTCCTATACACATGTACTGTGTACATGTATCATGATGCCCCCCCCCCCCCCCCTTTTTTTTTTTTAAAACTTTATGAGTTTCTATGCACAACTATAGCCTCCACATATTTTCTCAAATATTTTATATGTGTGGTGTGAAAACTCTACTATACTTTTCTTTGACACACAAATTAATATCTAAGGTTTTAAATCGAGGAGCGCAATTTAGAACCAAGTTTCTATAATGCCTAGGCAGACTGGCTTACTTGTACCGATTTGATTGGTACATACCGATTTTTGCCGTCAATCCTGATTTCCCGATTTCCACAGAATTGTACCGATTTTTCAAACTGAAGATATTCAGCATAGCAGCGCGATCGCCGATTTTTTTTCAATATCTGTCTCTGTTCACCTCTCATCAAGAGACCCAAGACTAGCCCGTTTCCACGGCGGCAGAAAGCTCATGACCCGCATCCATTACATTTCAGCCGAGTCCATTTTGACGACGCATTTTGTCAAAGGTCTAGGGTCATGCGCTCTTTATCGAAGTATATTCTCTTAGATCTTAGTTCCTGGAATGTTCAAAAGGGTACTGAAAGTACACCTCCTGAAGCTGCCAACCCGTATGCTTTGCTATTTTCATTAACTTTTTGTACCGAAACACACTGATATCTTGTTTTTTTTAATGGAATATATACAACTCTTCGGGCAACACCACTGTTTTTCAAAATTAGGGTACATGTATAAGAGGTACGGCTACGATTTTCCTCTCAATCGACGACTGACATTAGAGATGAATAAAGAAAGTTTCTAGTGCTTTGTGTGTGGGCGAAAGAAAATTTTTGAAATATTCATTTATTTTATTGATATAAAATATTTTTCTGTTCTTTCTATACATGTTTAACAGTATTATCGAGATTGGGTTAGTAAACAACTTTATCGATACGAATCAGTCCCAACTCGTTGATTTCTTTTGCGTTTTTCCAGTTCCAGTCATTGACACTGGTAGTCGTTTCCAAGTAAGTAATGATTCAGATTTGCGTTACCATGAGTTCAATATGCGTTTACAAACAAGTAACGCCAATCTAGTTAAACGTTTATTTGATTAATACCGTCTTAACATCCAGCCCTTGATCTTCGTCCTTATTTACAACTCCTTCACGTACATGAATCTTCCGCGAGAGAAACAAGAAATGAAAATCCAGTTATCTTTTATTCGTCCTATTCATACAGATCTTTCAATCTTCACATCCAGTCCTTGAGGGCCTGGCGTTATTTCCAGCTTATCATTCTGATTGTTCTTAAAGTTTATTAGTCCTTTTTTTTTATCTAACTAACTTGATGTGGTTGTTGGTGTCTACGGTTTAAAATTCTTTTGCGAAACTTTTTGCGCCCGTGTACTTTTGCAACAAAGAAAATTAACGTAGATCTAATTCAAACTAGCATCCTGATCTTGATGTTGAAACCTGGTTCTAACTTCTACTAAGGCGATTTGTCTTTGAGGACCTCTACTGTATCCAGACGACCGCCTCGTTTGAGATGGAACTCTGGATCAAAACTAGATCGAGTATAAATTTATATTTTACCAGTGCACCGATGTGCGCTATCTAGATAATGGGTCACATGGAAGATCCTATATGGCGACAGGATTACAAAGCGTGATTGCCTGGACTTGGTCGATCACATTATACACAAGGCTGAGTCTATACGCACTACAGACATCATAATTTATGATAGTGTTTCGGACCAAATTTTGCTCTACACACTATTAATTTTTGTGTTTCTTTCCAAAAAAATGACAAAAACTCTCAGACTTTTCTCCTCACTTTTGGACCCCTCCCCCTCTTTTTCTCTCTTTCACTCCTTCTCTCTTCCTCTCTTCAACTTATCTCTCTCTGTCTCCCTCTTGGCTTTTTAACTTATCTTTGTGTTCAATATACATTCTGTTGTTATATGTACTATACATTACACAGAGTCATTGTTTTGTCAAAATGGATTTTTGAGAAAAAGACCAGACATCTATAGTGTATATAGACACTCACTATACCCATGAACTGAGTACATGTATCGTGATTAACACTGATCCAGCTGATGGAGAAAAACTGCGTGTGTACCTATTTTTCTGAAAAATACATTTTGTACCTACTTTTTTCTATGGAGGTACCTAAATGGGGCTTTTTCAAGTAGGCAGGCTTACCTAGGTGACCTTAGTATAAATATAATTTTTGGATTGTGTTTATTCAAATTAGTGGTAGAAAGAGATTTTTGTTTAAAAAAATTACATGAGTACCATGGTGATGGTGGCCATCTTGTTTTATAATGCTAACTTTTAGAATGCTAAAACTTTTTGGCCTTTTAGTAAAAAATTATAGCCATTTTTTTATTGTTTTAGTGATTTCCCTTGCCAAAATATTTTCAAACAGCAATGACTCGTAATTTTTTCAGAATTTCTATCAATAGCAATTGTGGCAATTGATAAAAGGAAGATTGTGTGGAATTTTCAAGACAAGGTGATAAAAAATAAAGGAGGAAACAGAAGAAAGCAGTTTTGAGAAAAACGTGTTTGAAAATAAGAGAGCCGAATTTTAGCATTATTTTCTTATTTATGCATGTTTTGTTTGAGCACATGGGGTTGTTTACCTTTTTATCATGTTGCTTCATAGTAACAGCTAATCAGAGGCCACTGGAGAAATGGTGAAAAACTTCCGTTCAGCTCAACTAATCAGTGGCATAGCCTAGGTTGTAGGTCACGACCTTGTCTCTTTTGCATACTAATGAGGTTGATAGTGGCTAAAATAATTATGTCAAATCTTGAATCTTTACATGCAGTTTTTGCCAAGCGTAATAAATTTATGTTAGTCGTTGGTTAAAATAAATTAGAGCTTTCAAGGAGAAAATGAAATAATCTTTCCAATCATATGCAACATCCAATTACCTCAGGTCACTCAAGATTCTACTTAAGTAGTGTTCTTCAGACAAGACAACTGTCATCTCCACATTTTGCCCTTAGTGTATTTTATATTTGAAAGGAAAGCAACAACTCCAGATCAGCAATAACTCACATATGTGACCACTGCGACAGAGACCTTCAGTCCAAAATTGACCTCAACCTCTACAGCCATATGAAACTCTCTTAGCTCTTTCAGCAGAGTGGACGGAAAGAATTTTTTTCTTTGATCAACGTCGATTGACAGATGCCTATTGTATCTTTAAAAACCCTCGCTTGAAATTAAAATCTACTTTAAACTTGCTAATGATTGCTCAACGGCTGTCTCCTCTGTTGGCAGTATACTTGTCAGCATTTATTCCAAAATTTGTCTTCGTTTAAGAATGCATTTGTCTTAAGGGGCGACTATACCAACTCACACATCCATCCCAGACAGACACAGACAATATGCAGAGATCCATTTTTAGTGGTTATTCGTTCCTCGAAATACACCAGCTGTCGCATGACAGATAACAGCTTTTGTTGATGGACCGACAATCTGTGTTTTGCAACGGTGAGGCAAAACTTGATCTGTGATAGTCTGTGTTGAACGATCGCCATTGTTTTCCGGCTCTCGGTTCAAAACTTTAAACACACTTTTCTCTAAATTGCCTTTACAAGTAGAGATCCAAGTAGTATATTTAGTCTCAGATAGTAACAAAATAAGGTCACAATAAAAATGATTTATTAAATAAGCTTAGTTTTTGAAATATTTGAAAATTTAGCTATGCGTGTAAGTGTAACCACTGGGCATGCTTTGACCTAGATAGCTGATCAAGCCAGACTCTAGGTTCGCATGTATGTGCGAAGAGCGATTTCCCGCTGATCGCCGACCTTGATCCTGGTATCACGTGCTTCGATCAGCATCTGTGTTCCTTGGGTTGTTTATACCAAGACCGCGTACTTTGTCATATGTGAATGACGACCCACGCTTGGCCTAGTTTGGTGTAGCTAGGCCCTTAGGCCAGGTGGAGACAACTAATTTAATAATATTTTTTCGCTCTGTAGATCTCCTAGCTGCTTCTGTCTCTGCTCCTACTATTTCCACAGTCACTAGTCACTATTTATAGAAATTTATCTTATTTTCAGAACTATTTGTACATGTGTATTTTTGGACCGAAACATATGTTTGTTTAGCTGTTTACCCAACTTTTTCCTGCACATTTTTGCACTAAAGCATGCTAAGATGCTTATCCACTTTTTTGTGTGCTGTTTTGGCTTTTGATGTTGTGTTAACTGAATATCCCTGTTGGTACTCCTCTAGCTTAACATGGTGAATGTTTTATGAAAACTTAGTCCACCCTGCCACTGTAAAGCAGGAGACATTCTTTCGCTTAAATGTTTTTGGTACTGTTCAGCATTTTTTGTTTCAATGGTGTTATATCACTTAAAACTGTTCAATTATTTTACATGTAATAATGAAAACTGAAAAACAATAAAGTGCTTCAACACTTCAACTGCCCATTTTGACAATGGTAAAATTTTAAAACTATCATTGAAATTTGTAAAGCTTCTTCTGTTTATTCTGTACATTCTATATATATTTATGTTGTGTCTCTACTATTGTCTGATCATAACCAGAGTAATATTTCATATTCTTTTTTATTTTATATACATGAATATCTTATATTTTTATTTATTCGTACGCAGTATATCTATATACTGCTTTACTGTCTCCTTCAAATAATAAGTTTTATGCAACCAGTGTAGTGTTAAATAATTATTCTAACATACACATTTATATGCATTATTTATACTTTTTTCATCAAATAATAACTATCGTGTAACTAAAGTACTTTATAACCAGTGCAATATTAAATATTCTCATTATTTATATAAATATCTATATTTCTATACATATGTTAGCTTATAAGTTTTAAATACATGTAATAATTATTGTCTGTCTACCTTATTTGTAGCCCATAAAACCACGATGATAATTTTCCTTAGATGGACAATAAAAACATATCTTATCTTATTTTATCTTATAATGTAGTACCATATCATTTTCAAAAATCTCAAATTTTAAGATGAATCTGTAATATAATTATTAGTTCATATGTGACATGGCTACTTGTTTCATCCAGCCCCATTCAGAGCGCCCCAAGATTTGCAAGTGACAAACAAAAGCTCCAGTGAGCTGCAGGTATCGTGGACCGCTCCGCCCAAGGACACGACCAATGGAGATATCATCGGTTACAAGGTGCTCTTCTTTACTTGTTTTTAATGGGTTTTTTTTATTTTACTATACTTATAGGTCTCCTCATACGATCTTTATGTATAGTAGTCTAAACTGTGCTATGGGAAATGGTACCTGTGACCAATATAAACCTAGATATAGACCTAGTTTTTTTTTTTTTTACTATACTTATAGATCTCCTAATACGATCTTTATGTATAGTAGTCTGAACTGTGCTAAGGAGAAATGGTACCTGTGACCAATATAGACCTAGATATAGTCCTAGTTTTGTTTGTTGTCATGGACGTACAGCCTGTGAAAGAGTTAGATTTAAAATTTGGATTAGCCTTCCGGTTAAATGGAAAAAAATTTATGCTTTTGCATCATCCATCACAAAGAGTAGTCAACAGAAAGAAAAGCAAGAAAAAGATAAGATAAAATAGGATGGAGTACAGGAAAATGCAAGCCTGTGTAATGCTTGATTAAAGCATACATTTTTTGTTATTTCTATGCTAAACCATAGTAATTGACTTTAATGTCTCTCTTCTTTTAGACTTGATACTGATGCCTCAACCAATGTCATGTTTATGTTGAATGTTAGGGAGTTTAACCTGATTCTGCATGGCCAAGCCCATCCAATGCTTTACTGACTTTCGGTATGCCGCCCCAGGTGTTGTTTTGGCCATCTCCCAGCGAGGCGTGCCTGGAGGACGAGGTGACCGGTGTGAAGCAGCGCTCCGTGACGGAGGAGAAACTGACCCTGGTGGGGCTGACCCCCCACACGCTGTACTGTGTGACCGTGGAGGCGCTCAACATTGCCGGCTACAGCCCTCCCACCTTGCCAGGCCCGCAGCATACCTCGGAGGACTGTGAGTAGCGCTGTCTTCTATCTTTGTTTTCAGGGCAGAGACTCTTCCTCCGTCAGGCCAAATTCATCCTTGTAATTCATCTTTTTACGTCCATTTTTTAGAAGTCTTTTTCACCACCTTTGCTCTTCGATGATTAGTTAGATTTTATCCTTGACTCTCTCTATATTCTGGAAGTAAGTATAAAGATACTAAAATGAATCTACATGGTTTAGTATTATTCTAAATACATGCATTGTTTAAGAAAATTAACTTAGCAGAAGCACTACTCCAGAAAAAAATTGCTGTCTTTTCCAGTCATAGCTGTCCGTTTCCTCCTTATTGTGAGAAGCTAATTTCCAGCCCTGATATTGAAGTCATTTACTTTCATCTAGAATGATTTAATGTACCAAGTATTTTTGTACTGGTTTTGTGTTGTTCTGTTGTTGTTTTTTAAGAGGAAAAAGTTTCATCTTTATTGCAACTTGACCTAAAGTTTCAATTTTTTTTTTATATATTTAGTTAGACAGCTCAAAAACAGTTTTTTTGTTGTTGTTTTTTTTTACTAAAGCCAAGTCTGTGTCCAAATTGTAATGAGGCTTTTGATTAGTTTCAAAACAAAGTTGGCAAAATAATATTTAATTAGTTTTAAAGTTTTAGTCCATGTAGTTTTAATGAAGCAGCTTCTCCATAAGATCAACAAGATAAGACATAGTAAATAAGGTACCTTAAAACTAGTACCCTTCTGCTTCTAGAATTTCTATATCAAAACAATAAAATAAATCATGCTATCTTTCCCATTTTCAATTTTTTTTTTTAAATAAAAAGCTATGATTAGCCTCATGGTTTTTTAATGAAAACTATGAGAACACAGCTGGTGCTTTTAAATATGTAAACAAGTCCTAAATCCCGCTCTTGTTTATGTGGTGTTTATTGCTTCTTTTTTATTTCCAGTGCCCAGTCCTCCTACAGACCTCAGATTCCGAAATATCACTCTGAAAGAGCTGGTTGTGTTGTGGAATCCTCCGAAGTTTCCTAATGGTGATATCATCAAGTATGAGCTCCAATACTTTGCCACAGTCAATGACGGTCAGTACTCTTGTTGACTTATTTACAATGTTGTTTCTCTATGTGAGATGCAGTATTTCAATAATAGAATCTTTGGCTTTTGGTTTGGAGGTCACATGTTCAAATTCTGAACGAACAGCAGTTTTTCCCTCCTGTTCATGGAGGTGTCAGTACAATAAGCCAGGCTTAGATGGAAGCTCTGTGTGACAGTGTGTAAAATTGTCAGAAGTTAGTCTTGGGATCTGTTCACAAGATAGCTTGTTGCTGACATTGGACTTTACAAAAGATAACAGCAACTAAAATATACAAAATTGTGATGCTTTGAAATGGAAATAGTTTCTATTAGCCCTAACAAAGTTTGTAGCTCTTCTTCTTTCCCCAAACATCTATACTTAACGCTCTCCTCTCAACTCTGTGTTCTATCTATATTTCCACCAGAGAAAACGTTCATCTCCCAACACATGATCCCTGGTCAGGAACGTCAGTTTTACGTGAGCAACTTGCTGGAGAACCAGCGCTACACCTTCCAGCTGGCCGCTTTCACGAGCATCGGCCGCGGAAACGTGTCCGAGTGTTCCCGGTGCGAGTGCTGCATCACCACGGGTCCTCAGGCAGGCAAGTGTCAACTCTAGCCCATTCAGTCCATTCGCTTAATTTTACCATTTCTATAAGATTTATTAAGAAACAAACACAGTCAGGTAAGTGTCAAATCTAGCCCATTCAGTCCATTCGCTTAATTTTACCATTTCTATAAGATTTATTAAGAATCAAACACAGTCAGGTAAGTGTCAAATCTAGCCCATTTAGTCCATTCGCTTAATTTTACCATTTCTATCAGATATTTTAAGAATCAAGCACAGTCAGGTAAGTGTCAAATCTAGCCCATTTAGTCCATTCGCTTAATTTTACCATTTCTATCAGATATTTTAAGAATCAAGCACAGTCAGGTAAGTGTCAAATCTAGCCCATTTAGTCCATTCGCTTAATTTTACCATTTCTATAAGATTTTTTAAGAATCAAGCACATTCAGGTAAGTGTCAAATCTAGCCCATTCAATCCATTCGCTTAATGTTACCATTTCTATAAGATTTTTTAAGAATCAAGCACAGTCAGGTAAGTGTCAAATCTAGCCCATTTAGTCCATTCGCTTAATTTTACCATTTCTATCAGATATTTTAAGAATCAAGCACAGTCAGGTAAGTGTCAACTCTAGCCCATTTAGTCCATCCGCTTAATTTTAACATTTCTATAAGATTTTTTAAGAACCAAACACAGCCAGCTAAGTGACAAATCTAGCCCCTGAAGTCAATTCAGCTGACCTTACAATTTCTATGATGTTTTGTTTGAATCAAACACAAGTGATACATTTTTATGTGAAAATTTTTTTTTTACTGTTTAACTTTTAATATTTAAACGTTTATAAGAATTATTGTGTTTGCGTGCCATTCCCACAATTAAGAAGCCCAGGAAAGGTATTAAATGTGGAACAAATGGAAAGTGCCTGACAGATTTTGTGCTTTTTATTTTTCATAAGCTGTTTTCAAAAATGAAATGGAAGTTGAGGTCAGGTAAAGCAATAGTTGGCAGGTAGTAGTCATTCCTCATTAAAATATAAGCATAGCAGTCAGATCATCTGCAAAAAAAGACTAATGTAGTTTTGTAAAGGTATTTCTCTGCCTTGATTGGTGTTAGTCAGTGTCTTGCAAGGTTTCACAATAATATTAATTTTGCATATATATATATATGTTGAGAAACCGAATGAACCAGCCAGCCTATATATATATACAAAATTAATATTATTGTGTATTATTATATACATACACACAAATTTGGGGAGGGGGGGCTGCAACTTCTAATCATGAACTTTTGGGTTCAAGCCCAAATCAGGCAGCCTTTTTACCTACTTGTTGGGTCGGTGTCAGTATAATGTGACGGCCAAGATAGAGGTTCTAGTATCCCTTCCCTCTATGCAGGTGCATGTAAAATTGTCAGGCACTAGTTCTGGGACAGTTACACAAGCTAGCTTACTTTCTGGCATCAGCTCTGTCGGCCTCATTTTTCCCTGCTGGTCAGGCTGGTGTCAGTATATGTGACTGACTAAGTCTCAGGTACTCTGTACCGAGGTCCCGTCGGTGGTATAGTCTAGTGGCTAAAGTGGGAACTTCAGAAACGAACCTTACTCCTTTACATTTAGTTTCTGTCGCTATATGTTGAGAAACCGAATGAACCAGCCAGCCCTCCAGTCTATGTGTACTGAAAGCTGAGTCCCTCCCATCTCTTGTGCCAGGTTCCCCCGAGGCGCCGCTCCGGCCGGTGATGGAGAGACAGGACAAGTACCTCATGCTGACCTGGGTCAACCAGGGGGAGGGAAACTCTCCTATCTACGCGTATCATGTGCGATATCGAGAGATGCGGGCTCGCAGGAAGAGGGATGGTAAGAAATCTAGAAGGAGTATTATGATGATAGATAAACAGATAATGACAACAAAAAGTATGTGGGTTTTAACTGAAGGAATTAAACTCAATATTGTCATTTTATCTGAAGAAAACCATTTAATGTTGCTTTTACCTTATTGTGGGCGGCAGATTTTAAAGTGGGCAATGTCTATATGGAATATTACATGTAGTCAAAATTGATTATTCGGAAATCAGATTTAGGATTGCACTTTTATATTGCTCACAAGTTTCTGTTCTTTCCAAATCATAATGTGTGAACTTTAATTTTATATTTCACTGCAGCGAGGTTTTTCTTATTAACTGACCCGCTTTCACATTTTTAAATCTATTGAACAATATTTTTTACTGAGTAATCTCAGACAATAATGGAGTTTAATGAAGAGAGTTTGTTCTGTACCTTCTTTCAGACCATTTAAAACCATCCTTAATTAAAATTTTTGTCTTGAGGCTCAAGATTTCTACTAAAGACTCTCTGCACCACTGTTCATTTAAGGATCCAAATTTGCTTTGCATGGGGTCTATAACATTCACCCTCTATTTGTGAGGCAACCAGGGTAAATGGGGCACAAGTTGCTGATATTGGTTTTGAGCTAGAGACTTGACACATAGTAAAACGACTGGTTTTGAACCTTTTTCATGTTCAATCAAAATGAATGGTATCCTGTTCTAAAAATGATGTATATTTTTTTATCCTCTTAACTCAGTGGAGTCTTTGATTGGAAAAATTGAAAAGCTGAAGTTTGTAAATCTGCAAAATATTGTATTCTATTTTTAGTGGTTCAAAATATAAGAACTTCGAAAAATACACTAAAAATAGTGTGATTTTATTAGGGTTGCTGGGAAAATACTGTGACAGTTAAGTTGAAGTGCCTTTATTGCGTTTAAATGCACTATAAAGAACTCAAAAAGTCCCTGGTTGCTTCACACTTTTATTTTTAGCTCCATCCAATTTGAAATATAGAGAGGAGTGATTTACGGTATTGGGCTATAACTTATTCACTGGTGTTTCCCATCAGACGGCTCCGACGCATGGATTCCTATCATGGAGGTGAGCAGTGCGCAGCCCCAGGCCCGCATCAACCTGAACGACCTGAAGCCGAGCACAGACTACCAGTTCCGAGTGAGGGCAGTCAACGCCCAGGGCATCAGCCCACCAAGCCCCGCCACCAGCGTCTACACAACGCCGGCCTCACGTGGGTTTAACACAATGAAATAAAGCTTAAAGGCATAGGGAAAAGGCAGAAAAATTAGAAATTTTTCTTTTCCGTGTTTTAAAGGATTCTTAAACTTGAGTTTTTGTTGCTAATATCTATTAAAAAAAATTTAGTTAATTTTTTGTTTTTTTTTTAGGAATTTTTTTGAATTTTTAAAATTTTTGTTATTTCAGTCGTGAGCAAGAAAGCCAAGGCGTTCCACACAGAGTGGTGGTTCCTGGTCATCGTCGCCCTCACAGGCGTCATCATCATCACACTCCTGTGCTACGTAGAAAAACGAAGAAATAAAGGCAGTAAGTTTCGGTAGACTTAAATAGCAAAGCTTTAATTTTAGGAAGAGTACAGAAGTACAGATGATAAAGAAAATATTTATAGATCCGAAATGGAAATTTGTTTCCATTGCCTCACAGACGGACAGAAATGTAACCTTACAGTAATATTCATGTATATATATTATAATTATCATTAATCTCTTAATAAAAATCCAAAAGTAAACAGAACAAAACAAAGAGAGTATTACAATTTTTTAACATATGAAATGAAATAATAATGGTAAGTGTATAATATAAATGTAAATATAAATGTATTACTACACATAGAGAATATTTATGACAAGGAATTAACAAGTTTGATGAGAGAGCAAGGAAGTCGTTCTAGAACATAAATTAATATTATTTTTCTATTTATGAAGAGTGTCAAACACTTAACTATGTTATGCTCTCTTAGTGATCGTCTGTAACTGTCTTCTCTCATATATAATAAGTAAAACCCAAATTTGTATCGAGCCGCACTATTCACTGTTTTTGTCAGTCTCATAGTGACGCCAATTTTCAGGCCTCACTGTTCAATCTGGTTTTGTCAGTCTCAAAGTGACGCCAATATTCTGTAAACTTACTGATTTCCAGTGAAAACACATAGTTGGCAGGTGAAAGTTCAGTAAATGTATGTAAGGGTTATGCTTTGGCATCCAATAAGCTATGCCACTGCACACAGTCCAGTAAAAAATAATGATCCAGTTGGCAAAGCTGGTCTCAGTGTTATGTGATGAGCTGAAGTGGAAGCTCCAGCAGTCCTGCTCTTCTTCCGTGTGGAAGCATGTACTTACTAGAAATCGATAATTCAGCAACCAAAGAGACATAGCTTTGTCCCTGTTATATCCTTGCTCACTCTTTACTCTCTGATTTGTCTCTTTGCTCGTAACTCTTAACTGTCATACTCTTTACTCTGTCTCATCTTGCTCCTGACTTCTTACTCCTTCACTTTTATATTGTCATTTTCATCCATTCAGAAGTAAGCAGAACAACACACTCTATTTATCCAATATGTTATTGCAATATAACACCTCACCTCTAAATGCATGAAATCCCCCCCCCCCCCCACACACACACATAAGTGTCTTATAAGTGATATATTGCTGTAAAGATAAACATGGGATCTGTCTAACTAAACTTTAAGGTTATAAATGGGCATGGGCTAGTGGGTTTTTGCTTTATCTTATTGGGAACTATTTTTGTCCAATATTTGTATAGCAGAAAGAAGAAAACAAAAAGTTTTTTATTGATTATCTCAAAGGTGGCAAAAATGATTTTTGCCAACATTGTATCATAGTGACGATATACTTTTTTCCTGGTAATTCTCATTTTTGCCAACATTGTAGCATAGTGACGATATACTTTTTTCCTGGTACTTCTACTGAGTGCTTTGTCTGATTGCAGAGGAGATGAAGCGCTCTACCACGGCCACCACCGTCATGTCCACCCCTGAGCCCCAGGATGGAGGCTTCCCGCTGGACATCGGATTCCCCTCACTAGAGATGGGGCAGTCCAGGAGAAGTCTGGCCAGGAACGGCAAAATACACAATAACATCTATGCCAGGTAGGATTTGTTAACATTCTAGTCATGTTCAAAGTGAGATTAGATAACAGATTGTTTGGGTGAAAGAAGAAAACAAAAAGTTTTTTATTGATTATCTCAAAGGTGGCAAAAATGATTTCTGCCAACATTGTAGCATAGTGATGATATCCTTTTAACCTGGTACTTCTACTGAGTGCTTTGTCTGATTGCAGAGGAGATGAAGCGCTCTACCACGGCCACCACCGTCATGTCCACCCCTGAGCCCCAGGATGGAGGCTTCCCGCTGGACATCGGCTTCCCCTCACTAGAGATGGGGCAGTCCAGGAGAAGTCTGGCCAGGAACGGCAAAATACACAATAACATCTATGCCAGGTAGGATTTGTTAACATTCTAGTCATGTTCAAAGTGAGATTAGATAACAGATTGTTTGGGGGTTTTTTTGTTTTGCGTCCAGTGCAAGCGCTGTATAGGCTATATTGTAGACGGGTCTCAAGAGTAGTGTTTGACAGTATTAATTTCTACCACACAAAGACAGTAAGGGTAGACCTGGGCTCTCTCCCAGCTGGTGGCATCATACTGTCAATTTGAAGTAAATATTCTAGTTCCAGTTGCGTACTTTCACATTCTCTTTCAAAGACAAAAATTGCTCTGTTTGGCAGCACTCGCTTTTTTGCTTGATGAGTTAACGAAGGCCCAAATTAGAGTCCAAGTCTTCTAAAACAGTTACATAACTGGTGGTAAAAAATCACATTACCTCTTAGAGGCCATTTAGATTAGCAGTTCATTCATCTACAATATGAGGCATATCAAAGAAAATATGGTAATCCCAAAAACGTCTCGATAAAGCTGTGTGTGTAAACGAGAAACACTTTCGATATCTGCTTTGATTCTGCTCTAGGCGGAGTTAAATTTTCAGTCAACAAAAATATTTTTTAGCACCCGAATCATAAAAAAAATAACATATTTGTGATCAGCGACTCAAAATTAGTAAAAATCCTCGTGAGAAGAGCCCAATAATGCCAAACTACGACACTTGAATTACTTTTATATTTTGTTTTGTTTTTTTGCCATTACCCACGTGGTCCATCTCTGGTTTTTGGAGACTTGGTGAAACAAAGTTTCAGCAGGTCCACTTCATTATAAACACCTAGATCTAAATCTAGATCTAGCCCCTCCGAAATCAGAGCCGTTTTATTTAACATTTGTAGTTTATATACTAGGACTAGCTCATGGCCTACTAGTGCAATGTCTGGGTGGAATAAAGAAGAGAATGCACTGAATTGTTATTGCTATATTATCCAAGCACATGACCTTGCGTCAGCCATTTTGTTGTTGTTTGAATTTCGCGCAAAGCCGTTTTATTTTTCCAATAGGCCTATTATAACATATACTAGGACTAGCTCATGGTCTACTGGTGCAATGTCTGGGTGGAATAAAGAAGAGAATGTACTCATTGACAAACAGTCAAACATTGACCCAGATATAAGGCCTGGCAGTTCAACTGAAACTTTAGGGGCCCTTAGGCATTAGACTTAAATGAGGTCCTTAACCGATAGAGAGCGTTATCGCCCGAGGCCGACATCGCCAGCCATTGCTGTGGATGGGATTGCCTGCTATCGCCGGTTCCAAGTGCGCTTCATGTGAACTTTTGGTATACAGAATTATAACTTAATTATTTTTCACATCTGCTCAAGTTCTACCTTTGTTTACAGTTGATAGAAGTCAAATTGATTATCAGGTTAGAAAGTTACCATTTATTTGGAAACATGGCTTTCAACTTACCGTTACAACTTGTCAATAGACCTTTAATCAATGAAGAAGAAGATGAAGGGAGCCCTGCTGAGGATGTAGATGAAGAAATTGGGGAGGAGACTGATGTTGAATGCGATGGAGAAGAGGACAATGATAGTTATAGCGCAGATCTAGACTCAGATCTAGAACTGCACTCCAATGATGATAGTTCTAGCGCAGATCTAGACTCAGATCTAGAACTTCACTCCAATGATGATGGTGTTGGTGCCCAGGGTGATGTTGGGTTTGCATGGTCCGATCAGCTGCGCAGTGTTGAAATTGAACTTTCTACTGCCCACACTGGACCTAAATTAGGAGATATGGACATTGACTATACATCCGATTCTTATGATTTTTTTCAAGCTTTTTATTACAACCATAAAGGAGCAAACCAACCTATATGCTGAACAGAAAGAAGCTGCCCGATTTAAACCAGTAATGACATAAACGTTTTCTTGTACATAAACATGATCTTTGGCATTCATGAAATGCCTGCCCTACACATGTATTGGTCGAAAGATCCCTTAGCTGATGCCATCAGTCGTGATCGTTTCAAGCAAATATCTAGATATCTCCATCTGGCAGACAGTGACCACCACATCCCTTGCGATCAGCCTGGTCTCAACCCTATGTACAAAGTCAGACCACTGATTGACCAGGCCCTAGCTTCATGCCACGCTTCCTACTCTCTCCTGGAGTGGCAGCAAGCATAGACAAAGCTATGGTCTCCTTCCAGGGCAGACTGCACTTCAAACAATACATTCAGATCAAACCAAATCCGTGGGGTGTAAAAGTCTGGTGTTGCTGCGACCCCACCAATGGGTACATGCTGGATTTAAAATTCTACACCAGGAAAAGTGAAGCTCCAAATGAACATGGGATTGTTCACAATGTATGTGGGATCAAGGTTTTTGGACAAATCACCACTTCTACTATGATAACTACTTTTGATCCGTTTGTCTTGCCAAGGATCTACTCGATCATTTGACATATTCATATGCTACCACACGCCAGAATTGTAAACTTTGGCTCAGTGAGTTGAAAGGCAAGCTTGCTAAAGGTGATTGTCATTTCAGAGAAGTTGGGCATATAGTGGCATGCTACTGGCCTGGCAAGCGCCCCACACCCGTCATCCCCACAAACTCTAACCCAGATATGGGAACTGCTGTGCGACAAACAAAAGATGGCCCCCAGGCATAATAGTTGTGACCTAATCGGGTCTACAAAGATCAGGGATGTCTGAACAAATGTTGAACATCTGGAAAGATTGGTTAGACTGTATTGTACAAATAACACTGTCACTGAGTAAATTTTTTTATTGCGATATAACAAATTGGGAGGATAAATAACTTGATGTGGAATACATTTTTTGAAACCTGTTTGGTAAGCACTAGGACAGAATTTGTCTCCTTATTTTTTGTTATTGATATGTTTTGCAGTTATAATTATTTACTTGTCCACAATAAAGCCTATATAGTGCTGACATTGGACACTAATGAACAACACACCAACACTGACCCTGTTCCCTGAATTGCTGCAGGTCCCCCCCTCGCCCAAGCCCCGCCAGCGTGACGTACTCTGAGGACATCCCTCCACCGATCGCCGGGGCAGCGGCAGCCATCAAGCCTCCGTTATCCGAGGACAACAGCTCTGTCCTGTCAGAAAAACCGTCAAATCTTGGCGACTCCTCTCCAGGCGATGTAAGTTTGATTTCTTTTCATGAAAAAAGTTAAATTCTTAAAAAGCCAAATATTTTTAAGACACAAAGACTTCAAAAGGCAATATATGTATACAATTATGCACTCCATGAAAACATCAAGGTATTTTATTGTATGGAAGCACATAAAATATAAATTGGCAAAAAAGATATAGTTATATGGCACTCATAAGATTTGATAGTGAATTATTTTAGATTCTTAATTATATTGCAGAATAGTGAATATTTTAAGTTAGGAAAAGTAGCCGAACATTTCTTGTATTTATTACTATAATTGACATTTTACCTTTTGTGTGTCTAGTTGCCTATTGCTTACATTTTATCCTGTGTTTGTCTAGTTGCCTATTGCTAATATTTTATCCTGTGTTTGTCTAGTTGCCTATGGCTAACATTTTATCCTGTGCCTGTCTAGTTGCCTATGGCTAACATTTTATCCTGTGCCTGTCTAGTTGCCTATGGCTAACATTTTATCCTGTGTTTGTCTAGTTGCCTATGGCTAACATTTTATCCTGTGCCTGTCTAGTTGCCTATGACTGACATTTTACCCTGTGTTTTCAGACCAGCGACAGCGACGACAGCAGTGACAACTCAATTGCGAAGGCTCCTGTGCCAAGCTCGCCACCCCCTCCAGCGTTCAGTCGTGCCTCGGCCAGCAACAGCAGCAGCCATTACCCCGGCAGCCAGCGGTACTCGGAGTCGCGGCACCAGCAGGCACACCCCAACAGGAGCACCCGCAGCGCCAGGTCCAGGCTTGGGCGCCATAGCAACAGCAGCAGCAGCAACCCGACGCCCACGGCTGACCTGGGAGATGGAGCCGAGGGAGGGGCCAGGGCAGGCCCGTCGTGGCGGTTCCAGAGAACGAACAACGCCTACACCTACACGGACAGCGAGGCTGAGAGCAGCCACTACGCATTCAGCCTCAACAACGGCAACATTGTGGTCAACAATGTGGCGGGAGCACGGACACCCCTGGCGGGATTCTCCTCTTTTGTATGAGGATGGTGTGTTTCTGGTGGCAAACCCACAGAGGACCCATAATGTTCGAATGGAAATCCCCACAGACTCTCCTCTTTTGTATGAGGACCCATAATGTCTAAATGGAAAAACCCACAGACTCTCCCCTTGGATTAGGGATTTTTCCTCAAATGATTATTGATGTTGACTAATGCAAGCAAATCCCATTGAAGGAAGAGTTATTAACATTGTTATTGCATCCTTGGCAGCTTGCAAAGAAAACTGCTGCAAACATTCGAGATGTTTGATTTAAGGCAATTAGCATTGTTGTGTTTAACCATTCCCTTTTGAACTTCTGTTCATGGAGCTTCCAGCTACAGTTTTATTTCTAGTTTGTTAATATCGCAATGTGTTTAGTTCCATTCCAAGGAAAAACTATTGGTCTTCAAAATGATTCCAAACTTATTTGAACAATTCTGACAAGTGAAACTTTTTTTAGCCAATATTTCACTTCCACAGCCAGCAAAAAATGTAAAATTCATACTAAAAATACAAATTTTATTTAACATACAGATAAGTTATTTTTTATATGTATATATTTAAAAATATTGTACAATATACTTTGAAACCTTTACTTAAATTTACATCAATAACTATTGATTTACTGCAGAGCTGTTATATTTGTGAAAATTGAATTTGTTTCTGTCAGATAAAACCTGTATTGTATTGATCCACACTCGAATAGCTTGAAGCGACCTGGAATGCTATGAGCTGTGAAGAAATATCTGAAATAGAGCTGATCCTCACAGCAACAACTTGAGATTGTCTCCCTGAGCTGGACTCTACCACTCCTGGCCTCTTGTCCCACTGTAAAGACCACACGTTGTACAACACAATGGGCTCCAAGTCTGTCGGATAATTGATCACCTTACTCCCTGCGGCCTGATCAGAGAGACCCTAGACAGACGTCATCCCCTGTGTTTCCAGCGGTGTCCCTTTCATTGAAAAAATCAATATTGTTTTCATTTCTTTAAAGTATATAATGCTCAATATTTGCTAAATAAGTATAAAAATAATGGGTACAGTGGGCACATAATTGGTTAAAATTGGTGAAGTTTGCAGGCCTCTATAGCCTCTATAGCGCCGCAGGGATTAGTTTTAAAAACTTGACCATTTAGACATAAACAAAAGTGAAGATCTGACACTCTCACAGCACTGGCTGTTCTTAGTTAACCACTTGATTTCAGGATAAAATCGATCATTTTTACATTGGAAGTGAAATGCAAAGAAACACGTCATGTAACAAAACGGTCATTATTTGCAATCATATACGGAATGGCCAGATTTTTACAGCTTTATAACCCAATCTATGCACATTGCGGACGAAATCGTCCGCCTTGCGATCAAGTGGTTCAGATTAAACTTAAGATAATACTCAATGAATTCACACATAAAAATGATCATTTTTATTTTTAAGTTTGAATGTGCCATCATTGAAAGTTTTGCTAAGAAATATCTAACCTTCAGAAAATGCAGCTTCTTTTGCATAGCTCTAATATTGAGAATATACCTGAAACTGGTGAAATTTAGACACATAAAAACATTGATTTCTCTTGTTTTCTACCTCCTGTCAATGAGCAATAACTCGTCAAATCACAGTAATGTTTACTCGTGAAATTTATGTTTCATATACTTTATACTTTAAAGGTTGAAAAGTTTCTACTGGTAAAATTTGTTTTATTATTTGTACATTAATACAAAGCTCTCTGATTATCTTGTCCATTAAATTTATCTTTATTTAATCTTAGATGTACACTCTTCCACACTATGCTCAAACTCTTGTATACAAATGTGTAAAGTACTAGTAGAGCAAAGAAAAAAGAATTCAGTGGAATCTTTGTTGGGGTTGTGATTTATTGTAACTTGTTAATTTTGTCATAACCACTATAGATTCTCTTATCGTTAATCTTAATGTGAAAAATATCAATTGTTGACCACAAACGAAAAAACATATCCATTCTGTTTTGTTATTCAGCTGCACAATGTATATGGAATTATTGTTAGCTTGATTGATTGATGTGTGTAAAACAGAATTCTAAAAAGAAACACACAACTTTGAAGCTCCGAAAGTCTAAACCTCTGTTCTTTAGAGGCATCTAGTCTATTAGATCAGCTATTTATGGGTAGTCTGCAAGTATGATAACATCGAATGGAGGACCTTATAAGCATCGACTCCTTCACAGCCCTGCCACAATACCTGAGAGAGGACATGACACGCCCAGGCTGCCTATGACAGGAGGACGTCTTTGATTGACAAGCTAAGCACGGAGCTGTAGCCACAGAGCTCTACGAAGTACTTACAGTAAAACAGATGTTCAATCACTTTTTATCAGACCAAGAAATGATTCTATTGCAGCTCTTGGCTTGATATGTTTTTATCACAAAAGGGCTGTTATATTTTTATATTGCTTTATGAACACTTTATGAATCAAGCCATGTGTGGCTTTGCACTGGTACAATAGAGAGGTTTGAAGAAAGTTAGCTTAACACAGATCTTTAACAATAGTTAACAAATTTGCAGCCAGTCAGCTCAAACAAGTTAATTTAGCATAGTGCGCCAATTTGCAGCTGGTAGAAAGATATAGCCTTTCAGCTTACCTAAAGCAAAATTTATCCATAGATTTGCAGTTTAAAAGAGCAAGGTATTTTTATAGCCATCGAATTGGGGTGTTGTTTTATCATTAGTTCATGAAGATCTATCATTTCTGGTGTGCTGTTCGTTTACCTTATAATATATGTCCCCACAAACATTTTCGTTTGTTTTATTGGGCTGCAACATCTATAACTTTCAATGCTAGAGATATTACTGTCAAAAGAATTCAGTGATGTTAGTGCAACTTTCTGTAATTTCAGAACAACGCAGCAAGTATTGATAGTCATGTATTGTTGCTATTTAGGGCACTATTATGCCTTCTCTCTTTTTATTGTCTTATGTAGACATCATTTCTACCTTATTCAAATGTATTTATTTGAATGCACAAAAAGTGTAAATGTATTTATGCACAAAGAGTGATTGCCTTAGTAGTCAACATCATTGTTATAGATATCATATCATCCTAGAAAAGTGTTGTTTCAATGAAAATTTAAACTGGTGGAAGAGAGACAGCATTTTATAGACATGACAGCAACTACTGTATTTATAATTTATTTAAACATGTTCAGTAAACATTTAGTTTTATTGACTTTTAGGATATTGAATAACCGAGGCATGCAAAGAGAATGTGCTTGTATATTTCTGCAATGGTTTAGTCTGAGCCTTATCTTACCACGCAGTCTTATGTTATAGTAGTCTTTGATGTAATTATGTGTTTGTGTGGGGGTAGAGATTCAGGAGGAGGACTCAGACTTGCTCATATGTCTCCACAGTCTGGCTTCACTCTTCTTCCCAGTGTAAGTTTAGATTTATGCGGTCGGGTGTGTGTAACTGTGTGAGAGAGACAGACAGACAGCCTTTGTGGGGGGTTTTGTGTGTGGCTCATATATCCTAATTTGATGTAATAAAATGCATTCCAAACAAAGACTTGAAGTTACTTTAAAAAACCCAGCTGATATCAGTGAATTCTGTGAAAAGCCTGCTGAAAGTAAACACTTTGAAACACCACTAATTCAAACATCTGTTCAGACCTTCATCTCCTCAACCAAATGTTTGCTTGAAGTGAGAGCATTTTATATTCTATTTGTTTTGACTGTATATTTTTAGATTTAAACTTTTTTTAAATTTCTTTATGTTTCATATGGAACCTAAACTCTTCATTTTATAGCTGTACCAGCACTTTTGAAGTCCCCACTTTTGTCTCTTTCTCTTTTTAAAGTCCCGTCTGCTTAAGTTTTCTATGGATACCTAAGTTGAGAGCTCAACTTTTCTCCAGATGCCAAAAGTAGATTAAACTGTGCACTTTTTTAGATTTAGGTACTCTTGTAGTGTAGCAGATACTTTACTTTTTTTTTGTGGACGTTTTTGTTTTAATAAATTATTCTTGGATGAGTTTGGGATTCCATCACTTTCGGTCAAGACTTGTTTGATATTCTGTTACCATCAGAACAGTGAACCACACATCAATCAATCATTTTGAAATGTACATTTTTGTCTAAAGAGACATTCTACAAGTTTTGTTAGGATATATCTACTGCCTTCATTTTTTTAGTATGGCCTTCGAGCATTGTAAACAGATGCTGTCTTATTATATTCATTGAATTTTCCTATGTATGTTGCAATAAATTTGTTTCTCTTATTTGTTTCATGACATGGAGTTGAGTCCAACTTTTTACACATATATCTGAGGATATAATAAGCAAGAGCATGTCAAGATGACTCAATGTTTGCTATGACATTGTTTCCTATGTATGTTGCAATAAATTT
This sequence comes from Elysia chlorotica, assembly GCA_003991915.1. Lineage (NCBI taxonomy): Eukaryota > Metazoa > Mollusca > Gastropoda > Plakobranchidae > Elysia > Elysia chlorotica. The sequence goes on along the minus strand of RQTK01000780.1, from coordinate 164,266 downwards.
GTTTCTCTTATTTGTTTCATGACATGGAGTTGAGTCCAACTTTTTACACATATATCTGAGGATATAATAGCAAGAGCATGTCAAGATGACTCAATGTTTGCTATGACATTGTCTTCATTGATCTGTCTCATCTTTTTCTTCTCTTAATATCATGAATTCAGAGGGTCAGTCCATTACATAAAAAAGGCATGAAATGAATTTGCAAAAGCTTCCACTTTCGTTTCTTTTTGTTTGTTACTTGGTTGTTGTTTTTTTAATACCATTGTTTTGTGATTTTTTTTAAGCCAGATGAAAACTTTTCTTCTTGCCTGAAAATTTATTGATGCTGTAAAACTCGTATTAACAAATCCCATGAAAGATATATGCCCTTTCATGCAAACATTCCAAAATGAATATATGAAAATATAGATAAGATCAATTCTATTCTACAAAATGCTTACAGAATATGACTACGCATGTAAATTTGGAATACTTGTCTCGTTTTACTGGCTTTTAGTGAAATTTCAGGAAGGTTTCTATATGGGAGACTAGAAAATACATATCTTCAGTCATTATCTGGCCTCATGTTTTGTTTTGCTTGTAGGCCAAAGATAATGGGTTCGGTTATCGACAGTTAGATTGGAAAAAGGCTGCTAGTAGTCAATTCTAGTTTAAACAAGTTATTAAAGAGGGGTGTATTATATCTACAGACAATATGTTATATCATAAAATGTTTTGAGGTTTTCTTTTTTTGTTTGTTGTAATTATATTCTACTAAGACAAGCTTTACTCCCTGTTAGTTGAGAATAAAACTGTGTATAAAAAAATAGATCATAACCATTCCTTTCATTTATGTCATATTTACTAAATCATTTTATGATGAGACATGTACATAATTTTTTACAATTTATTTTTGTTAAGGTGTACAATATACTTTTAATGCAATACAAAGTACTTTAAGCCTTTATTAATGAATGTCACATGATCAAAACTATTTTTGCATATGTGTAATAAATATAGTTGAATATTTTGTTACTACTTTGAATCTTCAATTTCTCTGGTGTAAATGAATGGAAATTTCAGCAGTACAATTGGGTTAAGGGTGAAAAAAGAACTTTTGAAACTGAAATTAAAAACTATTTCAAGGGAGATCTTTTTGTCAAGCACTAAATCAAGACAACTTGAGAAGCAAGCAAAAATTCAAAGGGATGATACCCAAAATATTTTTCAAAGATGTGAAAGAGAATGGAATTGAAAATTAAATTCTAAAAAATAATTCCAGATTGCTTTCCTGTATTTCCATCAAAACTTCTTCTCTAAAGCAATAGGTTTGAAATTCGGTAGGCATAATTAACAACTAGAGCTATAGCAGATAGCAAATATAATCTCCAAATGTAGCGACCGTGTGTATGTGGGGGGAGGGGGTATTGAGGGAGCCAAAACGTTCAATACTGGGGTAGCAAAATCAGTATTTGATGGCTCATGCTAAAAAGCAGCATAGTCTTGTTTAAAGACACAGAGATGAGAATTCAAACACCAAAAGCAATCGTCAGCTTTCAACAAACTTAAAGAATAAAGCATTGAGCACAAAATTAGTAGGTCTACACGCATTATTTAAACACCTCGTAATTTTCTTATCGTCTTAGTGCCCGCAGAATTGAATCCATCACCTTGTTTCTCATTCCTAGCTTTCTTTGGTTGGAGAGAGCAAAGCCATCTCGTAATTGAGTCGTATTTGAGGGGGGGGGGGGCATGTGGAGACATGTGATTATCTGTAGGTATAAACATCAAGATGTAATACATTTAATTTTTTACCTTTATATCCCCGTAAAAAGCAGTGGTATTATGTCAGCTTATAAAATTTCTTTTTAGGTTTTACCGTTTAAGTTTGTCAAGGAGTCTCACACCGCGTGTGCATGTTTCCGGCTTTTTTTTTACTACCAAGTTCCAAAAATTACTCTCTGTGGCAGCTGATATTACTCCAAGAGAAAATTTAGGTTGGCAGGTCTGGACTCATGGTACCCCCGCACTGTGTCTGTGTGGCAGCATGGCAACTTGTCAGACGCTACTCTTGGGGCTTGTCCACAGTGTAGCCTATATAGGGCTGAGGCTGGACGCTAAGCAACAACATCGCCGTATAGGACCCCCCAGGGGAACCTAGGAGACGTTAAACCCGGAGAGAGGGAGAGAATTCTCTCCCACCCTCTATAGAGAACTAAGCAACAACAACTATCTCCTACATGAACGTTGCCTAGGATATCAGGGACCTATAAGGCAACGCGCCCCCAGAGCAGGGGAGTCGGGACTTGGTCGCTCAGGTGGTACTCACACCGACCCAACCAGTGAGGAAAAACAAGGCGGCCGAGGCCGAGAATCGAACCCTAAACATTCCTAGCAGTGCTACATTAGGGCCTTTTCTAAAAGTGAAATACAAATTTTCAGCTCCGTTCTTCCCATAGTACCCGAAAATAGCTGCTTTGAGTATGCTTTGGTCTTGAAGAGAAGCGAAGAGACAGAATGTTCTTTTCATGAGAAACAGAATTTTTTTTTTACTTTTATTTGTCGGCGAAGGATTACCATGTTCTGTGGTAAATCAACACTATACCTGTTTATCCCACAAGAAATTGAATCTTATTATTTCCGTTGTTAGACCAACACTCTACACTCTGAGCTACCTGGCGCCATTACAAACACTGTGAAAAAGGGGGGGGGGCACAACTGATAGAGCGTTGGTCTCCCCATTGATACGTCACCGGTTCGAAACCCATGATCGGAGAAATTTATTTGGACGATTTCGTCCCCTGTTGGATGGGTCGATGTTAGTAAAATGTGTCCGGCTGAGACAGGAGTCTTGGCATCCACGTACTGACTCTGTCTTAACCAATTTACATAGAGAGAGATTCGCCTCAAGATCATGTGCTAATACAAATTTATCAAGATTTACCTCAAATAATATGCATGACTACTATTTTTTTTTTATTTAGTCTTATTTGACAAGTTATATCTTTGCCATGACCGCCAATATTTTATCTGACTACTCTGTATGTAAAGATTGGGGTATCTTCCTAAAAGAAAAAAAAAAATATACACCCCCCTCACACACATACACACACACACAAACACATATCACACGCATTGACCAAGATCGAATAATAATGTGTAAAAAGTATTGCTACCAATTCCACCAAAAAGTCAAGGAGGAAAAACGGTATTTCAAATTACCTCTCTGTGAGAAAAGTTTCGAAGCATTAAATTTTTTGTTACTTTTGTTGAATTGCAAGCTCCACGGGGTGGAATCTTATCTAACCAGTCTGATGTTTTCCACTTGGGCTTACACTGTTACAGCGTTTTTGTTTTTATTTTATAAAATTCTGCGCAAACCGTTCTTTCAACGTCATGTTATCTGGGCAGAGAGAGATAGAGAGATTATAGATAGAAAGGGACAGAGAGAGAGAGAGAGAGAGAGAGAGAGAGAGAGAGAGAGAGAGAGAGAGAGAGAGAGAGATTATAGATAGAAAGAGACACAGAGAGAGAGGGGAGAGAGAGTGAGAGAGAGATAGAGAGATTATAGATAGAAAGAGACAGAGAGAGAGAGGGGGAGAGAGAGAGAGAGAAAGAGAGATAACGGATACAATCCGAACAAGGCTCTAGACACAAACTACTAAACATAACAACGACAATAAAAGATAGGTCTGAGGTTCAGCTGCCGTTGTTATGGAAACATTGATGAGCTTGCATACCATCTGATCCTATAGACCCCAGAATATAAATGGAAAAAGAAGCGTGGGAAGGCAGCAAAGAACCTAAATTATGTCGGACAAATTGTAGGGCGCAGTGAAAACCTTGCCAGCGAGATGAAGAACAGAGAAAGATGGAAAACAGTCATGATAGCAAATGTTCTACTGCGGTCTACTAAGTGAAGTAGGCCTACTTGAAGGAGAAATCCGAACATTTGATCAACAAGGACATACAGAAAATTAACAGTAAAATACGAACAAAAAAACATCGATGTGGGATGCATGAGACTAGCCAAGAGTTTAGACTTGAGTGATAGAAGGTTAAAGAACCACCAGAACCACAAGTCAGCGTGCATATCAAACCGCGCAAAAGAAAATTAAGAAGTGTTTTAGAGTCAGCAGGCAAGTGTTATGAAAACATGGTAAGCGCTGTAAAAATATAAACAAATAAATGAATAAATGAATAAATAAAAATCAAACATTGAAGGGAAACCACCAACGTCATGCATAGATGGATTCAACAACATTAATGTACCAAAATAACCCAATATTATACTTTATATCTTTCAACACGTGCTTTTTCCCCTTCCATTTCGCTTATCGAGGCCTTGCATTTTAAACCAATAATTGCGAAAAATAGCAAGTAATTTAACACCCAAAAGAACAAAACTGCATAAAGACAACCGACCCTCATGGTAAGAAAATCGTATTTCGGTGTGACGGTGGAGCTGAGACATGCGAACCTGCTGGACTTTGCCTCCTATATAAACTGCAAAACCTCGACATCGACGTCGGCCTCTGCAGAGATGACGGACCACAGTGGTGAGCAATTCAGTACAGAAGGTTTAAACATCGTGATTGGAAATAACAAAAGACATAATGTTTGGGAGATAACTCCTAAAACTTAAAAGAATGCAACTTCGACCAATAAGCGTTAAAAAAGCAACAATGTCAAGGTCATAGAAAAATTCAAACAGATCCATTGGATTTTTATAGGTATTTTATAAAAACATATCGTGAAACAAACGGATAGATTTAAATGGCCGGTTGCAGTTATCCACTTGTGTATTATCTTTTAGGAAAAACACTACTGAGCGTATCAAGTGCCAAACTCGAGTGGGATTTCATTGGCGTCAAACCCTGTTTGCTACAGGAAAATGTTTTTAAGACTGTAAGAGTCTTTATCACGTCTGGCGGATCAACATGGCCACACACCATATCCGCTCCCTATAAAACTCAAGCTGCTTCCCAGTGAAGTAGAATGTTCATTCTCGAGCAGTACAGAAATATTAACTGATGTGATAGTGTTTAATAAAGAAACGTAGAACGATTTAGATTCTACGTTGATTAAGCACCATGGACTCGAGACTTTTCTTTGCTGTAGCACTTTGTTTGCTCCAAGTAACACGGGGTAAGGTGTTGGTTTGTTTTTTAATGCTGTCAAGTTTTTATATCTGAAATTTTGCTTGTTAACAAACATGTGTTTAATTGATACTTTTATACTAGATTTAAACTCTGACAATTGTGTCAATGGCGCGTTCTTTGTTGCGTTGTTTCAATTTAATCCAAATCATTATTATGATCTAAAAGTTTTAGGATTTTCTAGGAGATGCTAGGTTTTGGGGGAAACCTATCACAATCCCACTCTCAAAGAGTAGACAAAATAAGAAAGAAAGAAAGGCTCAAAAATTATTGACTCTGAACTTAGCCCTTTGAAAGACATGTATGTTTTACGTGTAATGAATACAACAAAATGCATAACATCAGACACAAACCACCCTCTTCATAGTGAATATGAAACGTGACACTGAAGGAATAGGTTAATTTTAAAAAGGACATGAAGAGACAAATATATAAAACAAATTGTCAAAAAATTGTCATACTTAGCGAACTTGTGTTTATAGAGGTATGTGTATTTTTGTACACGCGTAAAGAGCTGCGTGTCTCTAGATAATAAATCTGTACATCTGACAGTGTAAAGAGCTGCGTGTTTCTAAATAATAAATCTGTACATCTGACAGTGTAAAGAGCTGCGTGTTTCTAAATAATAAATCTGTACATCTGACAGTGTAAAGAGCTGCGTGTTTCTAAATAATAAATCTGTACATCTGACAGTGTAAAGAGCTGCGTGTTTCTAAATAATAAATCTGTACATCTGACAGTGTAAAGAGCTGCGTGTTTCTAAATAATAAATCTGTACACCTGACGGTGTAAAGAGCTGCGTGTTTCTAAATAATAAATCTGTACATCTGACAGTGTAAAGAGGTGCGGGTTTCTAAATAATAAATCTGTACATCTGACAGTGTAAAGAGCTGCGTGTTTCTAAATAATAAATCTGTACATCTGACAGTGTAAAGAGGTGCGTGTTTCTAGATAATAAATCTGTACATCTGACAGTGTAAAGAGCTGCGTGTTTCTAAATAATAAATCTCTACATCTGACAGTGTAAAGAGCTGCGTGTTTCTAAATAATAAATCTGTAGATCTGGCAGTGTAAAGAGCTGCGTGTTTCTAAATAATAAATCTGTAGATCTGGCAGTGTAAAGAGCTGCGTGTTTCTAAATAATAAATCTGTAGATCTGGCAGTGTAAAGAGCTGCGTGTTTCTAAATAATAAATCTGCATGTCTAGTAGTGTAAAGAGCTGCGTGTTGCTAAATAATAAATCTGCATGTCTGGCAGTGTTATCTGATATCATATCATTACCAGTACATGTAGCCTACTCAAAAAGTGTTGACGTTGAATGTTTTTTATATTTATATTTTTGTAAGTAAACAATCTCTTTATGGAAAAAGGAACAGTAACTATAATTATGTCAATGAAAATTGACTTTCAATACCGGAACAATAATTGGTAACATTACGACTATGTTTGAGAAGTGGTAATAGTGTTGCAGTAGCATATTTGTTTTGTGTTAGCTTTGAAGCGGACGGACTGGCGTAAGTGGTAGAGCGTTCTTCTCCACATTAGGAGGTCACTTCCACTCACTAGCTCAAAAACTCACGAGGAGTAATTATATCGGCGCATTCTCTATATGTCGCAGCGCCTAAAATTGTCAGGCGTAAGTCTTGAGGCCCGATCCCAGTTTAACCTATATAGTGCTCACGCTGGACTCAAAGAGACCAATAAACAAACAAAGTGTGTGGTCTGTACATGTTTTTATCCTCTTTGATTAAGATATTCTGCACGGTATGTTATTTTTAGAACTCAGGAAACGACTGAGCGAGGGCCTTCATTTGCAACTCTACTATCATTACACATGTTTTCGCCTGCTGTTACTTTCCTTATTCGCGGTGAGATTCCGACTATATTATGAATTAGATAGTCTCTCAAATAATCGATAACCATCTTTGGTCAAATTCCAGTAATAACAAGATCTGCTGAATTCAAAGTCGCACTGGACATATTAAAAATGATTTTTACTTGCTTAAAGCGGTTTACCTTCAGAGGACGTCTGTGTTTATATTGAGATTTATGCTAAATAACAGCACAGCTTTTTAATTTGGCGTACATTGCAGAGATTTAAACTCGTTGAAGCGAGACGACTGATGTTAAATAAAACCGTTAGACACAACCATTAGAGGCTCTTCTCTACTCGACTCCACCGGCCATTATCTGGTATACCATTAACCTTCCTGATACCGGGTGAGTTTCCTGATGCTTCTCATGTGCTTTTTTAACATGTATGACTTTTACTTTTACATTTTATTTTCAGGTCTCCAGTTTACCTTGGACCGCGACATGATTTCCACACAGGGTGGACGCCCAGCGTGTGGTGTCTTAAGCTGTGTACAGAGAGGCCACGATAGTTCCAGCACCACTCCTAGTCCTCAGATAGATGATGGCAACTACAGTACGCCCGTCAGCACCGTCACTAGAATGGCTATATACAAAACTGACGTAGATAGCCCAGGGGCTCAAAGAGACAGTAGGAAACCTTTCCTCGTGGCGTCAGTCAACTCTCAACAGCCAAGAGTGTCCCGTGTGGCCAACGCTATCAAAGTAGACGGTCGGCTGGAAACTTCCACCACAAGCATAAGGCTGGAGCTCTTCAATCAGGAAGACTGCCGGGCGGAGTTTACTTGTCAGCTCGTGGCAGTGGACGCCCAGGGCAGGGAGCTCGTGAGAACATCGCACCTGCTGCAGCAGCCTTCCAGCTCAGCTTCACACTCGGCAGGTGGGCAAGGCTGGACTCCAGCAGTGGCCATGCATCTGGTCGACCTGGCCCAGGATCTGAACACAAACATGCAACTCATGAGGAGTGCGATGGACGACTTCCGTGATAGACTGGGTGGTGTGGAAGACAAGGTGGCTACGTCTGAGAACGGCCTGAGTGGAGGTTTGAAAAATCTGGAAAACAGAATGGAAGATAAAATGGAGCGCTTAGAAGATAAAGTAAACCACCTAGAAAATAAATTTTCTTCCACCGAAACAAACATTCTGAACAAGATAGAAGAAACAAGCGTTGATAAATCGTTTACTAATAAGATCAATTTTCTTGAAGCTAAGCTAGAGAATCATGTTGGACACTACAACAACGATGACATTTCTATGTTGTGGTCAAACGTAACTAAAATCAACACGAATGTTGCCTCATTGAAGCCTTTCATTCAATCTGTTATCGACGATAATTATAAATCCATTAAAGCAGAAATGCGAAAAAGAGCGAATCGTTTAAAAGATAACTTGCATGCAGCTTTCATTCAACCTTTATTGAATACAACAAATAACATTACAACTATAATGAACAATCAGTTCTATATGCTTAGTCATAGAATTGACGAACGTTTTACAGACATGTTTGATAGCATCAACGAAAGTGTTATCCACACCAGGTCATCTTTCCGCGACACTGTGACTGCAATGAACATCAGTGATGCCAATGAAGTAGCCGCTGTAGTAAGGGACATCCTGACTCCCAAAACCTGCAGCAAAGGAATGATTTCTTTACTGCCCCAACCATCGTACCCCTACCCTGTGGTCAAACCAAGCTCCGGTGACATACCGGCTGTCCCATACCTGTGTGACACTGTCACCGACGCCGGCGGGTGGATCATCATCCAACGTCGCACCACTGGGAACGTGGACTTTTACCGCAACTGGGCCGACTACAAGAAAGGCTTTGGAGCCTTGGATGATGATTTCTGGCTCGGCAACGACAACATCCACGCCATCACCAGCAGCGGTATCTACGAGCTGAGAATAGACTTGAGGTACAACGGAAAGGCAGCGTTTGCTCACTACGACCGGTTTGCTCTAGCGAACGAGCAGGAGAAGTATAGGCTTACACTGGGGCCACACGATGGCACCACTGGAGACTCTCTAGTTAGGCACAGGAACAAGCCTTTCAGTACATATGACAGAGACAACGATGACTGGTCTGATAACTGTGCCATGGATTATCATGGGGCGTGGTGGTATGAAAGTTGCCACGATTCTAATCTCAATGGAAAATGGGGAGAGGCAGTAGACAAAGGGCCTCGTTGGTCACATCTTTCAAATGCAGATCCTGTCTCGTTCTCTGAAATGAAAATCCGAAGAGTTTAGTGTTTCCTACTCGTTAGCAATACGTCTTACGCTGCATTTGTTTTGCATGAAACAAATAATTAATTTAAATGTTTATTAGAACTAATCCTTTTCAGACTAGAAAGACCACTATCTTTTTTGTATTTCCTCTTACCCCATAATGTTCTTTTTGTACAATGAAATGAATCAATCTTTGAGGATTTTGATAGTTGTCTATTAAGTTTATTATAACAAGTATCGTTGTTGTTGTTGTTGTTGTTGTTGTTGTTGTTGTTGTTGTTGTTGTTGTTGTTGTTGTTGTTGTTGTTGTTATTATTATTATTATTATCTAATGTTGTTGTTGTTGTTGTTGTTGTTGTTGTTGTTGTTGTTGTTGTTGTTGTTATTATTATTATTATTATCTAATAAATCGTCTTTATTTAAACCAGAACAAACCTTCTGTCTTCTTTAATTGAAACTACGATAATTTATTATGTAATCAGAGCTATAATCTTGTTGTAACTTTCAAATATAATCAACTGTATGGTGAAAAATTGATTTGAAAAGATAATACATTTTAAGGCACATAATGGAGGAAAATGTATCATCTTTTCATTTGAAGGATACTATACATTTTAAGAGCTTAAGTTGTAAAATGTTCACCGATAAAAGGTGTCGGAACTGTAGTTTCCTTTGACTAGCCAGCATACACTTAGAAATGTAGCCCTGGGTGAAAGAAGGCTTTTATAATAAGAAACAGCAGTGCACTGATTACAAGAGAATAATAGTGTTTTCGTTCAAATCCCAACTCTCATCATTCGAACAAAACAATTTACTCTCCAGATGCAAACGAATGTTTTGGTGAATCAAAGGGGCATTTTGGTTATCTATCTGTTTATATTGCCCAAAGATCCTTCTTTGACGCCCTAGCTCGCGTCTGATACCAAGTACATTATTGCTTTCTAAGATGCGTTTTTTAAATCGTCTTTTTTATTCCTCTTGTTGGGGTGTTCCTTTCTTTTCTTCGTGGTGACCAATTATTTTTTAGAATTACATCTTTGACATTTTTGAATGATACGTCTTGGTACTGAATAGTGCTTCTATGATGATAGTCTTAATCATAATGCTTATAATGATAATTCTGCTGCTGCTGCCGATGATGATGATGATGATGATGATGATGATGATGATGATGATGATGATGATGATGATGATGATGATGATGATGATGATGATGATGATGATGATGATGATGATGATGATGATGATGATGATGATGGTGTTGGTGGAATAATATGAGCCTGTTTATAGTCCAGAAAGATTATCTCAAAATAGGGTAAAAATTGCAACTAATTAGAATAAAACTAGCACTTCCTAATATTTTACAGTGTCTTAAATTTCACGTACTAAAAGTTTCCACCAAACAGGAGACTGGAACAAGTGTCTTTTTCAAAGTCAAGGGGTATTAGTTAAATTATTTGTTAAAAGTAACAAATTGTTTGCAACCGCATCAGTTCCAAATAACTTAACATTGCCCAATTCTGTACCATTTACAAGCTGGATTTTACATAAGGTTAAGAAAAAATCACAATGAGGCACAAAGAATAATTTCTTTTCGTAAAATGGCTTATGACTCCCTTCATAGAAAAACAAACTTTTTTTTCAGCCTTTTTTTAATAGTACACGGCGGATGCTATATCAAAAGAAAAACTGAACTTCACTTTTTTCTCTAAGTAATATGTTGGAACACTTGGCAAAAGTCATTGAGTGCGTTTTTATGACATTTTTTAAATGAATGCATAAAATCAATTCTTTTAGCACCTGAAGTCCGACTTTGATACACACTATATTAAATATACTAGCACAGTAAAGATTGCAAATAATAAACAATTAAGTTTTTCAACTTTTGTATGAAAGCAAATCTATGCATTTGTACAATGTGCGATGCCCGGAGTTGTACATATTAAAGATTGCTTGCGACCAGTAAACCGAAATACGTATGTTTCGAGGGTAAAACATCACAAGGTGTTGTTTGTTTTTATTTTTTTGCAACTACATCATATCTCATGTCCGAGCTATCTTTTTTTTTTCGAACATGAAAAAGTATAATTTTTTGCTTAAAAATAAAATGAATTAATAATAAAGCATCGGAAACTTCCAGCTACATAAAACAAAGAGTAATCTGTATTCACAACTTTTATTCGCAATGACTCCTTCTAAAGTAAAATAACGCTGCTCATACTTTTAAAGTGAATATGGAGAAAGACAATTGACTGTAAGCGAAACATGAGCATTCAAATAGCTCATAAGCCTTAAATACATAACGTAGCAAAGGTTAATTGGTAGCCTTCTTCTTCTTCTTCTTCTCGTTCTCCAACACTCTCTTCAAATTCTGATCCCAGCCTGTGCAATGAAGGCTACCGTTTTCTCTAGCTCAGGAATGGGCCCTTATAGCTTCTTGTGCATGTCTATTCTCTCCTTCCAGATGGATTGTCTAACATTGCTGTATATCCTGCAATCCTGTAGCACATGTTGGGCTGTTTCTGCTGCCTGTCCACACAAGCAGAGATCTGTTTCGCCGACTTTTAATATCTTGTGGATGTGATGTTTTAGTCGATTATGTCCAGTCCTGAGCCTAAAAATGTATAATATATAACATATATATGAGAAAGACAATTGACTGTAAGCGAAACATGAGATTTTTGTAGGTGCAGTGTCTGAAGCTTCAAAAACTAAAAGTCTCTACCAATTAGAATATTGAAACGCGTTTTTTTTTAGGGTCAGCAGTCATCGACTGCATAAAGAATAACATTTTTTCAACTGCAATCAGGTCAACTGTATCTATTCTTTACGAATTTAAATTTTAGATTCGCCGCAAGGTAAAGTAAAGTTATAATAAGGGGGGATAAAGCTACAAATTACAAGATACAAAGAAATGTATATATTCATAATACAAATTGAAAGGTATATGGAGTATTTTATTTATAAAACGATTAATTTTTATACTTCATCTTAAGTGTTCTACATATTCAAAACATTAAGGGTACCAATCAATTATGGGAACCATTAGCAAGTAGATAAAGCTATTCACTGTAATAATTTGCCATATAAACTTACAGCCCCCTTGCATGCAATGAGACATAATAAGTCATCGAGATGTGGAAATGTTTCACAATGTATTAAGAACAACCATGCAATGGGTCAGATACTAACCCCAATCAATAAGATCAATGTTAAACTCTTGATACACGAGGCTCACAAAATATGTTTGATGGTGGCACTAGGATTAACAACCTAATAAACTGTCGATCTAATAAAGTCGTTTGAAGCGTTTGCCAATCGTATTTCTCATCGACATACAAACACATTTTGGTGAATTTCAATATTTATTCGCATGTTGTATCCATAAATCTTTAAATTCATATGTATTTTCTCAGCACAAAATTAACACAAGTTTCGATTAAAATTTGAAAGTGGTGCACAACTTGCACCTTGAAGTTGAATATAACTGAGTGTGTGCAACAGTGTTCCATATGAAACAAAGATGCCCAAATATTTTTTTTCATCTAATGTTGAATTATCTCATCGCAAGCAGTCTTTGAAATGGGAGCTTTTCTTTAGGTCAGTTGAATGTTACAATTATTTACTCTATCTTATTTCTAGAAGTTGAATGCTACTTTGGTCTGCCAGTGTAAATGGTCCCTAACTTGGCGAAATGGGAGCTTTTCTTTAGGTCAGTTGAATGTTACAATTATTTACTCTATCTTATTTCTAGAAGTTGAATGCTACTTTGTCTGCCAGTGTAAATGGTCCCTAACTTGGCGAGCTACCATTGTAACTTTAGCTCTGCACTGCCAGTGTAAATGGTCCCTAACTTGGCGAGCTACCATTGTAACGTTAACTCTGCACCAACGGGGTCCCGGAGAAATTCACTCCGTCTCTTAAGAAATGGAGGACGGTAGCCACAGAAGCCTTTGATAATAATCTTAATCCATTCTATCACCCCAACTGCTTTTACAGTTGTCTGAGTTCTCATGGGAATTTGTTCTATAATCATGTCAGATAAAAGCCCAGCGCACTCCCTTCCTTTTCATGACCTTGTAGCCTGCAGTGAATGCAATATAGATGATATACGCGCTGTACAGTTTGATTGCTTTTGGCGCTAAGTGTTCCCGTTGCTCTGATAGAAAAACTTCAAGATCCTACTAATGTCTATGAAATCTTTTATTTTAACGTTTCTATATTGTATGTAATTTATTCCAAACACGACGTACATATTTGTCTTTCTTTAACCTTGTTTTGTATTGTATACTTGTTTGTATCTTATTGTATTATAGGGCTCACCCAGGCATGTTTGAAGTGGTAAATCCAGGCCTGAGCCTTTTTCTAGAATCATGTAAACCTCTAGTGCTAAACGGTATTTTAAAGTTCTAACGCAGGCATGAAGGATAATTTCTTTTGTAATAGTCTCATCACTTTGATCTGTAAGGTACCCATGATCTTGGCGTGTTGGCGTTTTTCTCAACGTTTCATCACGCTGCTATTATTGCGAGGTGTTGTGTTACGCTGAAACACCGTGTCCTACTTACACGCATCGCGCTGCCAAGATTGCCTACATGCATTTTCTTACAGGTAAAATGGTAATTTTGGTGATTTGAAAAAAATTAAAATTAAAATTTAGTAGTTCCAGTCTTCATTCCATGGAAACTTTTAACACGGACTTAAAATGGCGCCACCTTCCCTTTTATGCAAAGAAATGTTTTATTACAGTTAATATTATACAATTAATACAAAAATGCTAATATTCATGGACTATTATAAGGGGGGGGGGGGGTAAGGTATGTATGTTGACATCTCCATGTAAAACTCTTTGACTTCCCTGTCTGTAACACTAAGGGAGCGACTATACCAACACAGACATCCATCCCAGCCAGACACAGACAATAATATGCAGCTATCTATTTTTAGTGGTTTTTCGTTCCTCGAGGTCCACAGGATGTCGGATGACGGATAACAGCTTCCGATGACAGGCCGACAATCTGTGTTTTGCGACAGAGAGGCAAAGTCTATCTGTGATGGTCTGTGTTGGACGCCCAATATTGTTTCCCGGCCCACTTCCGACCCTCGATTCAAAACTTTAAACAAACTTTTCTCTAGAATGCCTTTATATTTAGTATTTAGTATATTTAGTCTTAGATAGTAATAAAATGAAGTCACAATAAAAAATGATTTATGAAATAAGCTTAGTTTTTTAAATATTTGAAACTTTAGCTATGCGAGTAACCACTGGGCACGCTTTGACCTAGATATTTTGGTCACGCCAGACTCTAGCTTTTCGTGTATGTGCAAAGAGCACTTCGCCGCTCACCGTCGATCTTGGTATCGCGTGCTTCGACCGGCATCTGTGTTGCCTGGGTTGTTTGAATGACGACCCACGCTTGGCCTAGTTTGGTGTAGCTAGGGCCTTACGAAAAACTTTATCAAGTTTTCAAACCTTTGTTTGAGTTCTTTCAATGTTCCTTCCACTGTATGAATAGAAAGGAAAGATAGCGCTGTCACACCGTTCTACTTTTGCGGGGGGTTAGTACATTTTTATCTCGAAGTGCCGCGTAACTTTACATGTGAAAAGCGTACTCACTTGACAGACTTTTCATGCCTTATAACAATCACACAGTGTTATCTCATTCGGTGTAGCTAATGGTTCTGAGCAAACCAGTGAGGCTTGAAAATACATGTTTGAAGTAGGACATGAGTTATAGTGCACAAGCGTAGTTTTTATTTATGATGAAGTATTTTTTTTTTTTAAAGTTATATTTTATCTATCCTGTTTTTTTTCTTCTTTATATTGTTATATCGCTAACGTGCAAATTCATGCGGCGACCCAGGAGCGCCATTTTAGTTTAGATAGACCAATCGCCTTATTTTAACAAGGGTCACGAGGGGGCTACTTGACCTCTCTACCTGTGGCGCCGAGGTCTCAAACGGAATGCCCTCATTATTAGTGCTACAAGTACATGAGTTTATGTAGTGGGCTATCCTAATGTCACTGGGGATAAAAAAAAACACAAGTTCCTGTGTGTTCACCTCCCACCTCCAACCCATTTATTCGCATGCATACTATGTGCCCGCCGCGCCTATCAATCTTAGATGATCTTGGAAATAATCAGCACTCTGGTTAAGGTAAAATAAATATTTAGCTTAAAAACTTGTTGTTTTTTTCTAATTCCACCCCGCTCATATTAAGATGAAAATTGTGGATGAAGAGAAGCTTTCTTAAACTTAAAAATTAACTACACTTTAGCTACACTTTATTAGACAAATCAAACCAATTTGCTTCAAAAACATCATGCATGTATAAGCAACAATATCGTGATTTGGTTAAGTACCTGTATTGCATAGAAATTGCATAAAGACAACAACAGAAAACAAGCCTCATAAGATATTTAGACGATTTTAACAGAGCTTAACTAAACTGTGGGCGGCAAAACATATTTAAAATTACTCAATACTAAGATAACACGTTACAGGTGAATTTTACTACAAGCTCCACATAGAGCATTCCACCAGGCTCAAGTAAATTGAGTTATTATAATTATTTTATTTTCAAAGCCAATGAGGGGTCGCGGTGGCCCTGGTGTAGAACATCGGCCGTGGGACGGTGTCAGTATAATGTGACCGGCTGAGACAGGATTCATGGTATCCCCGCCATGTCTCGTGTATGGCAGCAGATAAAAATAATTGTCAGACCTATGTCTTGGGGCCCGTTCAAAATAAAGCCTATATAGTGCTGATGGTGGACAGTAAACCAACTCAACTACAACTAGCTATCAA
The DNA here is from genome assembly GCA_003991915.1 of Elysia chlorotica. Lineage (NCBI taxonomy): Eukaryota > Metazoa > Mollusca > Gastropoda > Plakobranchidae > Elysia > Elysia chlorotica. Next base: position 148,217 of record RQTK01000780.1, on the reverse strand, counting down.
GGCGTAGTAGATAATAATCAAATAATGATTCTTTTTATTCTAAATAGAACGTCACTAAGCTTGAAATAGTATGTATGCGTGAGATACCAACACCTCAATAACTACAGGCCAGTATGGTGTTATGGTTAATATGTACTCTCACACAAAACTGTCTACCCTAATGTAGTGGTTTAAGTGCAGGTTAATGTGATTTTCATTTTTTTCTTATTTTCATTTCAGAAAACGAAACTGCATTGTCACTTGAGAATGTGCTCCATCGGGGTCCTTTGTTGGCACCTGCCTTCCATTTCCCGTTGAGATTCGAGCTATGACAACCCCCGTACCACCAAGCACCAGTAAAATCAACAGCGCAGTTCCTGCCGTAAGAATCATTGTCGCGATCAAGTGTAGTAAATGGGCGTCCGTTGTGACCTGACAGCGCATCCCCGGCTGTCCCATGGTAAGATCCTAATGTAAGAGCATAGAGATGGACTTCGTCCGCTATATAAAATGTGTCGTAGTGAGCAAACGCTGCCTTTCCGTTGTACCTCAAGTCTACCCTCAGCTCGTAGAGACCGCTGCTGGTGATGGCGTGGATGTTGTCGTTGCCGAGCCAAAAGTCATCATCAAAGGTTCCAAAGCCTTTCTTGTAGTCGGCCCAGTTGCGGTAAAAGTCCACGTTCCCAGTGGTGCGACGTTGGATGATGATCCACCCGCCGGCGTCGGTGACAGTGTCACACAGGTATGGGACAGCCGGTATGTCACCGGAGCTTGGTTTGACCACAGGGTAGGGGTACGATGGTTGGGTCAGTAAAGAAATCATTCCTTTGCTGCAGGTTTTGGGAGTCAGGATGTCCCTTACTACAGCGGCTACTTCATTGGCATCACTGATGTTCATGGCAGTCACAGTGTCGCGGAAAGATGACCTGGTGTGAATAACACTTTCGTTGATGCTAGAACTAAGCTGTGCGAAGTGTTCTTCTAGTCTGTCATAAAATCTGTCAACGCGATCATTTATCTTGGAAACGACAAAGGTAGTAGAGTTTTGTATAATCTGCGCAAGAGGTGCTCGTAAAGTTTCGTTTAAAAGATAATCCTGTTCCCTCGCTTCTCGTTTGAAAGCTTCAAAGCTATCTTCTACATAAGTCTTGACGGATGAAGGCAATGCGTTTAACTTACTGGTTAAGTTAGACAACGTCTGGGAGCAGTCCGCCTTGCTTTGAGCTGCAACCCATTTTTCTAGTTTATCCTCAAGAGAGTCGATTTTGTTGGCGAAAGCTTTGTCAAAGACATTTCTTTCGTCCATCTTTTGTAAAACGTTCACCTCCGTAGAAACTGTTTTATCTTCTAAACGTTTAAACTTATCTTCTAAACTATCAAACTTATCTTCTAAGCGCTCCATTTTATCTTCCATTCTGTTTTCCAGATTTCTCAAACCCCCACTCAGGCCGTTCTCAGATGCGGCCACCTTGTCTTCCACACCGCCCAGTCTATCACGGAAGTCGTCCATCGCACTCCTCATGAGTTGCATGTTTGTGTTCAGATCCTGGGCCAGGTCGACCAGATGCATGACCACTGCTGGAGTCCAGCCTTGCCCACCTGCCGAGTGTGAAGCTGAGCTGGAAGGCTGCTGCAGCAGGTGCGATGTTCTCACGAGCTCCCTGCCCTGGGCGTCCACTGCCACGAGCTGACAAGTAAACTCCGCCCGGCAGTCTTCCTGTTTGAAGAGCTCCAGCCTTATGCTTGCGGTGGAGGTTTCCAGCCGACCGTCTACTTTGATAGCGTTGGCCACACGGGACACTCTTGGCTGTTGAGAGTTGACTGACGCCACGAGGAAAGGTTTCCTACTGTCTCTTTGAGCCCCTGGGCTATCTGGGTCAGTTTTGTATATAGCCATTCTAGTGACGGTGCTGACGGGCGTACTGTAGTTGCCATCATCTATCTGAGGACTAGGAGTGGTGCTGGAACTATCGTGGCCTCTCTGTACACAGCTTAAGACACCACACGCTGGGCGTCCGCCCTGTGTGGAAATCATGTCGCGGTCCAAGGTAAACTGGAGACCTGAAAATAAAATGTAAAAGTAAAAGTCATACATGTTAAAAAAGCACATGAGAAGCATCAGGAAACTCACCCGGTATCAGGAAGGTTAATGGTATACCAGATAATGGCCGGTGGAGTCGAGTAGAGAAGAGTCTCTAATGGTTGTTCACCAATTTCATTTAATAGCAGTCTTCTCTCCTTATCGAGTTTCTACAAAGTGAGCTTAATAGTTGTGGTGTAATGAAGGATGACTTACAAAACAAACAATAATAAGCGACTGAAAACCGTTTTTAACTTTGTAGAGTAAAATATTAAGCCCAATAATTAGGCCCAACTTTTTCCTACTTGAAATAGATTTTTTACAAAACGAGAAAACCAACGTTTTCTTCAGTGTTAGTTGGGGCAGGGGGATCACCGCTATATTGAGATATTTCGTAGAAATTTAAATGATTCAAAAATTGTGTTGTAATCTTTTCAAAATACGGTCGCGGGTCGCGAGTACAACGTTGTGGTAGTCTTAGATGACTTAAGATGTACGAATAAGAAGGCTTGCTTACTACGAGTTGTTAGCTCTGCCGCGACCTTGTAATTACGACCCCTTGTATTGAAATTTCTCTAAGATAAATCTAATTTACACTTAAATTCTCAATTGTAACAGTTTAGGAAACATTTACTCTTACTTCAGCATCTACCAAATCGCGATAAGGAAACGGTTTGTAGAACGACAGCCTGTAATATTGATTTGTGATAGGAGAAGTGCATATTAATCATATCACTTGGTAGATGTGTTTGCTTTGGAGCATCTGACTTTAAATAGGCCTATCCTTGATAATGATATTCCGGCCTTAGACCCATCTACACTAACGGCCAGTAAAGTTAAATACGCCTTCCTTAGAATCCATTTTCTAATATTCCAACTTCATATCATGTACTCATTATTTCACGGCGCCTGACTAAAATCTAGACATGTGTGGCAAGTGAAATTTGCATATCATATCACAATATCTAGACATGGCGCTAAACCCCTTCCTGGGTGTTAAAAATCGCATACAGAATGAATAAAATGTAATTTTTTTTAAAAGATCATGTATCTAGTAAAAAGTAAAGTTGCTACCGAAATTTCCATTCCTAAATCCTGCAAAATTTTAACGGTTAGCTGTTATTGTGCTACTTACAGATAGTTAAGTTCAACTTTCATCGGAAATACTGTAGCTTTATTATTGCCTCCAAGAATAAATTGTTTACTTTTATCTAGAAGTCTTACTAAAGATACTGAAAAATATGTGCATGTTTGACGTTCGCAGAAAAAATCCGCTGAATGTCGCCTCCCACTCTTAACTGTCTGCAACGTAGAGCATTGTCACTTTCCATTGCTTTTCGAAAAAAAAATGTTATCTGAGGTTGGGGTCGAATGCTCGAACATTGAAATAAAATTTTGATAATACAAAATAATGTTATCAAACGGAGATAGGATGGATTTGAATCAATGAAAATTGTTTATTTTACGCGATCCTAGTTGAAAAGAGATTCTCTAAGTTTGACATAATAGACTATAAGAAGATATATTCTACCTATACTTCAAATAAAAACGCACAAACACCAGATCGTAATTTTGCTATATGCTTCTAACACAAGAGTAAATTGATAGGTTTATTTTTAATTTCATACGGAAAATTCGCTGGAAATGGTTGGGTTCTAGGCAAAAAAATTACTTTAAATGCCTGTATCTTGTTGAAAATTGTACCTGATTTTGACGGGTATATTTGTACCTGTTTCGCCTTTGTACATTTCTATAAAATTTTCTTTAAAAGAGAAACCATTATGATTTTGTTTCCATAGTAAAACGTTGGTAAGTCATAAAGAATGGCTCATTAACATAATTGCCAGAGTTTAAATTGAGTATAAAAGTCAATTTAAAAATATTGTTGTCTTCACGTCGGCATTAAAGATATACAAATTTGAACTTGTAGTATTTTCATTGTTATGAATAAAAACAACAACAACAGCAATAACAACAACAACAACAACAACAACAACAACAACAACAACAACACCTTACCCCATGTTACTTGGAGCAAACAAAGTGCTACAGTAAAGAAAAGTCTTGAGTCCATGGTGTTTAATCAAAGTAGTATCTAAATCGTTCTACGTTTCTGTAACAACAGCTTGGCAATGCACACTAGCGGTTAATATCTCTACTGCTCGAGAATGAACATTCTACTTCACTGGGAAGCAGCTTGAGTTTTATAGGGAGCGGATATGGTGTGTGGCCATGTTGATCCGCCAGACGTGATAAAGACACTTACAGTCTTAAAAACATTTTCCTGTAGCAAACAGGGTTTGACGTCAATGAAATCCACTTGGGTTTGGAACTTAATACGCTCAGTAGTTGTTTTTTCCCAAAAGTCTGAACGAGTTCAGATAATACACAAGTGGATAATTGCAACCGGCCATTTAAGTGTATTAAATCTGGTACGTTTCACAATGTCTTCTATAAAATACCTATAAAGTATTCAATGGACCTGTTTGAATTTTTCTACGAACTTGACCACAATGCTTTTCTTAATGCATATCCTGAACCACGTCTCTGAGCACAATCGTTGTGCACATAATGATTGCTTATGGCTTTGATTTCATGACATGATTCCGCCCGCCCCCTTCCTTTTTAAAACATATACATATACATATATACATCATACTCTCCACAGGTGATCTAACGGGGGCCCTGCACACAAGCCTGCAGTACGGCCCCGTCCAGGTTACTGTGATACCAGAAACTGTGAAATAGTGACAAGTTTCACGTTAGTACGGCCCCGTCCAGGTTACTGTGATACCAGAAACTGTGAAATAGTGACAAGTTTCACGTTAGTACGGCCCCGTCCAGGTTACTGTGATACCAGAAACTGTGAAATAGTGACAAGTTTCACGTTAGTACGGCCCCGTCCAGGTTACTGTGATACCAGAAACTGTGAAATAGTGACAAGTTTCACGTTAGTACGGCCCCGTCCAGGTTACTGTGATACCAGAAACTGTGAAATAGTGACAAGTTTCACGTTAGTACGGCCCCGTCCAGGTTACTGTATACCAGAAACTGTGAAATAGTGACAAGTTTCACGTTAGTACGGCCCCGTCCAGGTTACTGTGATACCAGAAACTGTGAAATAGTGACAAGTTTCACGTTAGTACGGCCCCGTCCAGGTTACTGTGATACCAGAAACTGTGAAATAGTGACAAGTTTCACGTTAGTACGGCCCCGTCCAGGTTACTGTAATACCAGAAACTGTGAAATAGTGACAAGTTTCACGTTAGTACGGCCCCGTCCAGGTTACTGTAATACCAGAAACTGTGAAATAGTGACAAGTTTCACGTTAGTACGGCCCCGTCCAGGTTACTGTAATACCAGAAACTGTGAAATAGTGACAAGTTTCCCGGAGAGGATTTTGCGTGTATAGCTCAATATAACCAAGAAGTTTGCTTCCTTCCTTGAACCTAAGTTTAAACAAAACTAAAACAAAAACCTCCGTCTGCATATTGTTCAACCGCCTTAGTTTCAAGAAAGAAATAGTGATCCCGCGCCACGCTAGCTCCTCGCATCAAAATCACTGTGAGTTCTTTTTGTGAAACATCTCCATGAATCTAAAGTCTCTGGTTATACTCTTCTGCCATTAGGCGAAAGTGAAATAAAAAGAAGTTTCACGTATATGGATCAGGAGAATAAAGGCGGTTGTTTTCTTCTTTAAACCTTAGAAAAACTCTGAAGATATATCATCCGCATTCATTTCAATAAAGCTTCCCAGGCCAATATACACTGTAACGTGCGTGTGTGTGTGTTTGAGAGAAACAGACATAAATACAGACAGGCAGACAGATATAAAGAGAGAGAGAGAGAGAGAGAGAGAGAGAGAGAGAGAGAGAGAGAGAGAGAGAGAAGGAGAGAGGGGGTAGAGTGGAGGTAGAGTGGAGTGGAATATTTAGAAAGAATCTCATTTTCTCTTTCTCTTTCTCACACTGTCTCATTTCTCTTAATAGTCTTCTCCCAAACTATCTATATCTATCGCTCTCTTCCTCTCGCTCTCTCTCTCTCTCCCTCTCTCTCTCTCTCTATCTATCTATCTCTCTCTCTCTCTCTCTCTATCTCTCTCTCTCTTTCTGAAACTAAAACTTCGTGAATCTCTTATTGAATTTTTAAAAAGCTACAACACTAGGATCTGCCAACTTAGAAAGCCCATATGCAATAAACACACGTTTTATGGCTTTTTAAGATAGCTGTTTTGACACTATCTAAGTGAAGATGGTACAACCATAAGAACATTCAACAGCGCATTAAATTAACTGATAAAACATTTTAAAGCAATTTCAAGTTTTAAGAACTTCGAGTCTGTTCTATTATTAAGACACTCACATTTAGTTATCCTCAAACCATCCTATGTGTGTAGCCATGTACAAAAAAGTTTCCTCATTTCATCTTGAAAAATTATTATTACAAAAAGCTTGCCGCAAATTTTATAACAACGTAGGACAAACTATTCTTTATCATAAAACAGCTGCAAGCTGACAGGGTCAGGTTTGAAATTCCTGCGCAGATTTCAAAATCCTATGCTATATCCTGTTTGTTTTACCGATATTTTTTATTAGGTAAATAAAATTTGTTTTTTCTTTCAGGCATTAGCGTAGTTTCAAAGACATCCTCTTTACGAGTTGGTATCGCCTCTTTAGGCGACTTAATACAATTTCACACGAAAAAGATTTAAAAAAAACGGCAAAAAAGTGAGAACTCTTTCAAGATTTTGAAGCATTTCAAGGTACAGACTAGTTGTGCGAGGTCTGCGTGTCAAATTTTCCAGGTTTTCATCTTGCGTTTACTCCTAAGTCTTTGCCTGAATGCTTTAAGTAGAAGTTTTGAGTACCTGGGTACTTCTCAGTTTGAAAGTACAAACTGCTGGCATCGTAAAAAAAAAAAGGTTGTTTACTAAGGCCACGAACTGTTTTTTTTAAACACTCCTGTGTGGAAATGTTTTTGTCTGGGTTATAAAAAATTATAGCGTTTAAAACAAAAAAATTAATATAAAAAATATACGGAAACGTACATTGTAAACAATCCATAAATTTTGACAAAATACATAAAAACAACAACACAACAACAACAACAATAACAACAACAACAACAAACAACAACAACAATAACAACAACAACAACAACAACAACAACAACAACAACAACAACAACAACTAGGTAACCCAATGAAGGTCTGCGCTTCAGCTTTTTTTAAACAATACCTGAACGTAGATGATTTAGGTAATAATTTAAGAGAAGGGAAAAGACATACAAGACAGCGTCTTCTTCGATAAGAGGCATGTCTTTTTTTTAAACGTTCATTCGTTTCTGAACGAGTGAACGTTTTACATGATTTTGTTCTATATTCACCATTGTAAAGAAAAGTATGACATCTTCTTTGCCCACTATAAGTAGTTCAGTAAATTTCGGAGGTCCCCCATTTTTTCCCGCACCGGGTAGTGGATAAAGATTGACCCTCTCGTTTAATAACAGCTCATAATTATTCTAACCTCTTTGTTCACACGCATAGCGCCAAGAAAAAGCCATAATTTATTAGTACTTTATAGAAACTAATATGTTTGCTATTTAATAAATATTCATGTTGTGGTCTTGTCAATTCCTTAGTCCTCCGCCAATTCTAAATTAAAAGTTCCACTGGCGTGTTGTCTTGGCCTGTTGCTCTTTCTCATTGCTGTCAGGATATCATCTCCCAAGACAGGTGGACATGCCCACTTTTTCTTCATAATCCGTTCTCTGGTCCTTGAAAAGTTCTCAAGACTACAGACATCCTGTGGATTATTGAGCTTTCTTGCTCACAGTTTCTCCCACGCTTTTGTACATGATTGATTCAATTTCTTTTGTGGTAAATGGTGATGTTTTTGCACTTTTTATTGGTCCACGTGACTAACACTTTTCTGTTTTCCTTTTGCAAGTTTCGCTTCTTCCTTGTAATTGTCTGGCTTATCTCCTTATTTCCTTGAGGTTGAAACTATCCTCAGCCACCCACTCATGTTTTGTTTTCCTTTCAACTGTTTGTATTTGTTCTATTGCTGCTTGAGCGATCTCTTCTTTGAGTTTGTCCCTTTTTTGTTTACATCTTTATTTTTTTTTCTAAAACTGTAAACATTATTAAGAACAGCTTCATGCTACTTTTCTCGAGGGGATCTAGTTTGATTTTAATGAAGCGAAATCAAATCTGATGTTTTGGGTCTACGTAGGGTTTGCTTATGTTTCCGTTCAAATAAGAAAGCTGTTGGCAGCTGCTCATTATAACATTAACAGTCTGCTCCTTTGACTAGACATGGTGTGACCGGTGTACTTTCTGCTTCCATCTCATCAGCTTTTTCCTATTAGCTTTCTTCTTCGTGTTTCATATAACCAAATGATTCCGATAACAAGGATGTTTGTACAACACCAGTCATGTCTTTTGTACATTATTTTTCTAACGTAACATTTTAGACAGCTTCATCTACTTTCTCGAGGATCTATGATTACAATCATTATGTTTGCTCGTAGGTTTGCTTATGTTTCCGTTCAAATAAGAAAGCTGTTGGCAGCTGCTCATTATAACATTAACAGTCTGCTCCTTTGACTAGACATGGTGTGACCGGTGTGCTTTCTGCTTCCATCTCATCAGCTTTTTCCTATTAGCTTTCTTCTTCGTGTTTCATATCACCAAATGATTCCGATAACAAGGTTGTTTGTACAACACCAGTCAACTAGTTCCTTTCCTCGCACATTTCTTATGTCCTGTTCATGGGGTCCTGCTACATTTTCTTCTCTTTCTTCTTCCACTTCAGCTTTAAAATGGCTCACGGTGATAAGAGTGACATGCTGTAAGCGGCGCGTCCTGTTCTCTGTAGAGGAAGGGAGAGAATTATCTCCCTCTCTCCGGGTTTAACATCTCCTAGGTTCCCCTGGGGGATCCTATACGGCGACTGGCGGCGTTGACAGAAGACAAAAGATCAGGAGGAAGGCAAGACATGATAGATCCTATGCTGGTTCATTCTATTACTACGAGGCTGGTTCTCTTATGTATGGGGTTCCCTAATTTTTGAGGTTCTAAAGTGGAAAGGGGGGATAGGTTGAGACAGATAAGACAAACCTTCCCTTCTACGCTGGGGGGACGGGTAAGGTTAGGTTTATACATTTGCATTTTTTTTATGAGTGAGGCAGGAGATTGCTTGCTCTGGATTTTTTATAGACTTTTATATGCCCTAATCGCTAAGACTACTAGTTAACTTTGGCGCCTACATTTTGATGGTGTTAAGGTCTATAGGTTTCTCTGTAGTATTTAAAACTAGAACTCGACCCAAAAGCATTTTGCCATGTCTAGGTTCAGTTTAATCCGATGTGGCTCCCTCCGGAGTAGGATATTCCGAACTTTCCTGCTGTTAATTTCTTGCGCCTGTCATCTGACTTCGCTAGTGTCTAGAATATTAATTGTTATTCTTTTCATTTTTTGTCAGCGGTTGTCTAACGCTCCCTTTTGTAGCATTTGTTAAAACCCCATGTTCCTCAACTATTTTTGTATTAATGTCAATTTCTGTGCAGATGCTTGGTGACAATCTGGTGTCATGTGTAACCCATAGCAACCATCCCGGGTGAGACTGGCCTGTATGTTGCAAATCACTCATTTAAATCATGCTTGGCCTTTGTAAATATTCTAAACAGTTGATATCCAAGTGAATCGGATAAGTATGACATAGAGCTTTTCCTTTATGACAGCTACAAAGCTTAATCTATGCAGGCAACGCAAATATTAAAGAAAATACCAAGAAGAAGACACACACAGTAAGACTGAGAGTAAAAAAGTCTATGATGAGCATACCATATAACAGGGGGGGGGGGGGATTATAAACATGAAGCTAGGGGATCATCTTTCCAAAAAGAGGCTTTGATAGATGTGGCTGTCAGAAAAAAAAACGACTCTACCCCTAACTGCTTTAAAAAAATTAGGAAATATTGAAGTTTTGTTTTTTCAAAGAAAAAGCACCTTCATGCCAACAAGTCAAAGGAAAAATATCATGTCGTTGTCATGAGCACAATACACATTAAAGCGGGCGCCGATGAAGATGATAAGAAGAATCATGGATTTTCAAGTATTACAGTAGGTCAACAAACACAAATCAGGGTGAATATATTCGACGATATGGTAGGCCTACGCACTTTCTCCAAATAACCTCACAAATGATACTTTACATTGTGTCCAACCACATAATAGGATACTAGACGGGAGTGTCTCAGGCTAGATGGCGACTATACTCGGTTGACGTCCTCTGGGACACTTTCATCTTACCCACGCCTTTCTACCGATAGAGAGCCCCCCACATAGGCCCATTATGTCATAGACAGAGATAAAAAGACAGATCGACAGGCGTACAGAGACAGACATCATATACAGACAGAAAGAGAGAGAGAGGGAAATAACAGAATGAGGGAGAACAGAAAAGCAGCGACACAATAGATGTTAAGGCACACCCACGCACGAGATATATAGAAGGAAGCGTTTTCAGACGAAAACTAGACAAGCTAGCAAAGGGGTATGTGAAAGAGAGAAAATCAGACAAATATTAGAAAAACCACAAAAAGCAGTAGACATTAAAGGGAGACAATAAGTGGTGAAAAGAAAAGAGAAATACACACACAGAGAGGGTAGTTGACAAATAGACACTTTTTGGTCCTTTCGTAGTTGCCTGCAATATTTATAGACCTTACATGTACATGCAAGGCCCGATATTACAAGATATTTTGGCTAAAATAATATTAAAATGCATTTCTCTTTACATGACTGTACTCTGCTCTGTTTCCCATGACGAAATAAAAAATTAAAATGCGAGTGACTCGGGTTGCTATTTTTTTTTAACATTAGCGAAATCTTTTTCGATGAAGATAAATTATGTGTGAAATGTTGACTAATATGGCAGCGCGCAATGATCAACTAGTGAAATGTGAATGTAATAGCAATAAGTACATTTTGTCCGCTTGATATTGTAACGGTAAGACTCTCAAGTAAATTTGGGTTTTTACACAGCGTTTATTATACATTTATATCACGAAGTAAGCGTGTTTTAGATAATATGCTCAGTCTAGATCTACACACAGAAGAGAGATCCTTACTAGATCTAATGAGTAACACGGAATAGTTTTTATTGGTTACAAAGATACAGAGTAAGTGAAAAGACTCGGAGGGAGGCACTCCTTGAGTTTTGTGGTCCCTTACCTGTGGGCAACCAAATACAGGGCAAATAGGTGGGTGGGCGGAATTCGAGGGGCCTGTGGGTAGTACTCGATTACATCGGAGAAAATCAGCATGTGGAGAGAGAGACAGAGACAAAGCAAGCAACTGTGAGAGACAAAGATAGAGTTTTAATTGCTTAACATATCAAGTTTATGTGTTTTTATTGTACCCGTGTTCAAACAAACTGTTGAATACATGAACTAATTTAAATCGCTTCTTTTTTGTTGTTGTCTTTTTTAAAAAACAAATTGTGATAACACAATTTAAAAAAGTAACATAAAAAAAACAGTTAAAAAAATATATATCATTCAATTTTAAGAGGAAAAGAAACAACAAAAAAGACAGGGAGTACGGTTGGCAGGTATTTTATTCAATCTTAATAATCGAATTCCGGCCGGCCACCCACCCATTTGATCGCCCACAGGCTAGGGCCCACAAAACTCAAGGAGTGCCCAGAGCAATTTTAGTACTAACACAGTATTTTTAAATTACAATGGCATCTGCCTAAGAACTCTCCGTTTTCAAACCCACTCAAATCTGCTACCCATTTGCAACAATTTTTTTTTTTTAATTCCCTATGTACCTGATATTTGTCTCAGATAAAGTCTGAGAATCGGTCTTAAGAGAGACCCGTTAATAAATAATAAATTGTATAGCAAATGAGTTTTACGTTTTGGTGGAGATTTTTAAAATTTAATTAAGACCCAGGCTAAGATTCATCTACTGAGAAATTCATGAAGTTATCACTTTTGTATCTGAGATACTTACAGCTCAATCCCTCCGTTAATAGAGATGAAATCAATTCTCACTTTGAAGGAATGTATTTGTAAATTTCATTCTCAAATTTGAACACTCTTTGGCTATAACCTTTAATTTAAAAGCAGTACTGTTACTTTGCTGGCTGACATCAAGAAGTTGAATTACAAATCTTCTAGAAGCTAAATATGTAAGTAAAAAAAATAAAAAATTATGAGTCTGGTTCCCAACGCTGCAATGATCGGCCTATATTTTAGATGTAGACAAATGCAGTCTTCAGCAGTGGTGGATGATTGAATTTTTTTAGTAAGTTTCTATGGATGATTGAGAAGAAGCCTACTTTGTTGAGCAAACAGGAATCTATTTAGGGATTTTATCCTACTGTTAAATTAAGCCTTTAGCAACTTCTGTAGACAAATATCCTGGGTATGGTGTGTACTTATTTATTTAGTTTTAGCGCAACAGCAATATATTTGTAGATTTCATGTCATTCATGTATTTATTTTTGTTTTGCTGATATTCAAAATGGTGATCAAGCATTGGCATTTATCAAAATACATCTTACTAACTTACCTGGTTTACATCAATGGAAAAGCTTTCCAATATAACAAATTTAATGATAACCCGAATCAAGCTTTTTATCAAGATTATATAATCCTTTTTACTTGTTTTGACATAATCCAGGCTCATCTGCTCAGGAGTTTTAGTGGTTTGTGCAAGGAGTAGAAGAAAACAAGTAGTCATCTATGACAGGCACATGAAACTCCAGAACACACAATGGAAATCAAAGAGAGAGAGAGCAGAATTAAGCGGTTGGAGCCACACCTTCCCCTTCTACGGTAAATACATAAAAAAATAAATAGTATTTACTATTCATAGAATACAGCTGAGATGGAGTGACCAGACATGCGCAGAATCCACTCGTTGTGTGACCCTCAAGGCAGAATCACATAATCTCGAGAGCTCTGTGTTTTGTTCTCCTTTTTCTTGATATTTCCAATTGTTTCAACCATTAAGTTATTTCATTCATTTTGCAGATCACTCACAAAGGCTTGTGTTGTGTGATAGTTTTGTTTTCGGTTTATAATATTCCGAAATGCTGGTTTTATTTGAATTTGTTGTGGTTGCTGATGTCAACTGTCCCCAGCTCTATAATTAACTTGACAGTCTCAGTTAGTCTCTGTGATTTATTGCTTTACCCTCAGTATATTGTGACTCACTGAAATTCACTTAAAGCATATTAGATGCTCTATTACCTAAATTTTATACTTAACATGTGTGTGTTGTCAGAGGTGCATTTTATGTATTTCGTTCTTCTTTTATGATGAAATTCATTCAATTGAAGATCGCGTCCTCATTGGCACCACAGAGACCTGTGAGAAAGATACATGTACCCCAAACAAAGGCGCAACTCGCGCCAAATACCGACCTGGCTGTTGAGTTGGTTTAATGTCCAACACCAGCACTGTATATGCTATATATTGTGAACGAACCCCAAGACTGATCATTGATGTCTGACAATTTCATGTGCAGCCACACACAGAGACAGGGCAGGGATACCATGGCTTCTGTCTCAGCTGGTCACATTAAACTGATACCGATCCAACCATTAGGGGACAACACTGGTCACAAGTGTTAGCATGCTTCCCTGCTGTGCAGCACAGGCAACTCTTATTAGATTGTAGCTTTGCATCAACAATACAATTATTATCAGAAGGTTCAGTTGTCAGAAAAATCAAGAGGAGAATTACAATGGTGGTTAGAAGAAGGTTTAGAGTGTAACATACCTTTAAACAGAGATAAACCCTCCTGTATAATAAAATCAGATTTGTCTGGCTACGCATGGGGTGCTATTATGAATGATGAAGCTGCGCATGGTATGTGGAGTGATGAGGAAAAGTCAGAACATATAAATGTTTTAGAGCTTAAGGCTGCTATGCTTGGTGTTTTATCCGTTTGTCGTAACCTCCACCACTGTCATGTTCGCATAGAACTTGATGACAACAGCTTTTTCTTACATTAACAACATGGGGGGTACTCACTCCTTTTAGATTAGTTAAATGATTATGACCTTTATCCCTTTGTAATTCAATTCTTTTATCTAGTTGTTTTTATTGTGTCTTCTTTATCTTTGACAGAAAATTTCAAGAACCCAAAGCAGCTAATAAGGTAACCCCTTTCTTTTTTATATCAGTGCTGTGACTTTCAGCGAAGTCACTGCATGTTGAGATTTCTGAAGTTTCTTTTTTTTATTTTTTATTTTTAATTAGCAAAAAAAAAAAAAAAAGAATTCATATAAATGTTTTTTGTCTTGGGTAGGAATACTTGAATAAAGTTTCAGGACTGGCTAGAATAGTGGCATTTATGTAAGAGGTAAAAAATTACCACACTGCGTTCTAAAAGCATTAATTAATCTGTTTAACAAATAACCCCTTAACAGTTTCTAATTATGTTACATTTGGTGTTTAAAGTAAACCTTTAAGTTATCTGAAGGCAGCAGTAAAAGCAAAACAAACATTTAAGACAAGTTTCCAATTGTTTCTAAACTCTTCAAAGGATTTTCAGCATAGTTTAGAACAAAATTTCAATGGTCAAGTTTCTGTCAACAAAGCAAAAAATGCAATTGCTTAGATCAGAGATGGCCTATCTGACTTGTAGAAGTTTGAAGTGGTCTTGGCAAATCTCTAAAGAGCTTAGTAGCATGTAGAATATGAAAGAAGACTTTCGTATAGTCTTTGCTTACAAACAGTTATAGCACTTAAGTGTTTACTAAGACTACCTTATATCTTATAATATTTCTGATTTCATTGGCTTTAAGTTTTAACAAAAACATAAAAACAAATTTGATTCACTTCAACAATGCACACTGACCATATGAGGCTCTAACAATAAAAAAAGAAGTCAAACCAATCATCTTATATACAGAAAGTGAGAAGATACTCTTCTTTTCTTTCTTTGCTTGAAGTTTGAATGGATGCTCTTTGGATAAACATTTTTTTATACTTGATCTGTCTAACCCTGCAAACATCACCCTGGCATTTGTATATGCTATTTAAAAAACAATATAAACAAAGGTAGAGGCACACAAGCATCAATGTTGCCTGTAAAACTTAACAGCATCTGGTATACTCTCATCTCAGAAGTAGACTTGTAATGTATGCTCACAACAGCACCGGAGGAACAAGCTCAGATTAAATTGAATTAAATCTTTTACTAGGGTTGGGATCCAGCTTGTTAGTACAAAATCTATTCAATGCATTACTCAAAATTAAAATTGGTCCACACTATTCAATGCTGTATTAGTATTATTGACAGTAGATTTGTAGCTAAGATCTAGACATCACAGCTAAATATTGTTGTTCTCTTCATTTGTATGGATCTGTCAGGTGTTGAAGATATCAATTGTTAAAACTCACCTTGCTACAATGTTGTTTCTGTATTTTGGTTTGTAAAAATACATTTTTTAAATCAAAAGTATTACCTAAGCAAATATCATCAGATTTATTGGATTGATTTACCAACATTGTGTACAACTTCA
This sequence comes from Elysia chlorotica, assembly GCA_003991915.1. Classification (NCBI taxonomy): domain Eukaryota; kingdom Metazoa; phylum Mollusca; class Gastropoda; family Plakobranchidae; genus Elysia; species Elysia chlorotica. The sequence goes on along the minus strand of RQTK01000780.1, from coordinate 132,608 downwards.
GTCCAGTCTGCTGCAGATCATGAGGGACTTGAAAGACGAGGGGAACACTCTCTTCAAGGAATGCTACTTTAAGGAGGCAGGGCTCTTCTACAGCTATGCTTTGCTGGTCGCTAGACAGCTTGAGCGTACCTTCTACCACATGGTGGACAGAGAGTTTGTCGCTGTTCTTTACTGCAATGCGTCTCTATGTAGCTTGAAAATTGTAAGTTAGCATTGGTTTTAAAAATGGATCTAGAGAATGTTTTGTCCTTATGTTAGTAAGACCAGATCAGAAAAATAATTGTGTAGCCTTTCGTAGATCTTTAAACTTTTAAAATCAGAGGATACCATGCCTTTATACCACAACTGAAGGAAAAAAAAAATTCTGGTTTTACCAGATTTGCTTTTAATTGGTTACACAACCCTTCTTCTTTGCAACCTGAAACAAAATGTAACTAAGTATTGTAATCTCATTTATTTTTTTATATTCAATATATTTTTAAAGCAGAATTAATGCATTTATGCTCTTTACAAAATGGGAATTTCAAGACCAATTTTGTGAAGAAGATACAAATTTTAAAAATTCCAGCCTTTTTTTGTAAGCACCTCAAATAGTTGTTGTTTTTTTCACCCCAATGTACAGGAGGACTACAAGGAAGCCCTGAAAGATGCAGATGCAGGTAACCATTAAAAGTGATGTTAAACACTTGAGTGCTCAGATTTTTAAGATGCTTGAAGAATACTCAGCAAATCACTTTTCATATAGATTGAAAAAAAGAAAGTAGACAGCATCCAAGTGGTGAATATATCATTATGAATCTATAATGTGCAGTGGCTGATAATGATTTTTCTTGACCACTATAGAAAAAGACAGTTACAATTTCCTGGCAGTCTTATAATGCACATCATCATCATCATGCTGGCTTGTCAGTAGCGTCAGACTGTCCTGAGCCATTCTTTCTGCCTCGCTGTGCCTCCTTTGTAGCCAGTCGCTGATGTCATTTATACACCTTCTTGTAGATCTGCCCTATCTTCCCTTTGCCCCTAGTTTTGCTTCTAGGATATGTATAATTTCCAAACTGTCATGTCTTTTCACGTGCCCAAAGTATTTCAGGTTTCTTTCTGTGATGGTATGCACAAGCCAATTTGGTTTGATTTGAAGTTCTTTTAGTACGGTATGTCATCATTTCGTATGTTTATTGTCCAGGGAACTCTACTTATTTTTCTGTAGCATTTTTATGCAAAAGACACATTTTGATTTCATCTGTTTTTAAGTTTAACCTTCACATCCATATGTGGCAATGGGGAAACCGGAATATGCAAGATCTTATGAGTTTCAGTTTTGTGTCTTTGTTGTTTCCCTTACAGAGTTTCTTTTTTTCATTTGTGCCAGGGCTGATATTCTTACATAATTCACATAGAGGAACAAAAAGAATATTAACGTCATTGCAAGTTTCGGGAGCCTTGTCAGTATAAAATCGGCACCAATATCCACCTTATCCAAGCTTAGTGGCATTGCTGTGTTTTTTTTTCTTCAAATGATGTGAATCCTAAGTTAGTGGCATTGATGGAATGAGCTAGCGAAAGTAGAATCTGCCTAACAAAGCTGATATATGTGTACCTAGGACTGGCAAATACCATTGATATCATGTAAAGGGGTATAAGAACTAAATTCGAATTTGCTGGGTTTTTTTTTAAAGAAAATTTGTTTTATGTCTACGTTAGTAGAAAGACAGGAAAAGAGAAAATTTTTTATTAGATTAAAGCAGTGTGTTAAGACATCGTTATTTGTAAAGAATAACAGTAGTAAGGTCAAATAACAGAGTTGTGTTACACTAATTTAAGCTTGGTATCATATTATTATTAATAATATATCTTAAAGTAATAATGGAAATATAAATCTAGGAGCTTCCTACTTTCCCTCATCACGAGAGTCAAGTTAGTATAAATTAGACTAAGCATACTAAATATAGACTAAACTAAAAGATATTTTATGTAAGCTTACCTCCAACATTCTTTAGAACATAATAGAGTCATTTGTTATAATTTTATGGCCCCTGTGTTTTTCAACAAATCCTAATCGGGAACAGGAACAACAATACTTATAATTGTAGATGATGTAAGCAGATTTTAAGCAGCACATTTTTTCTCTCCCACCATCATTTTTTTGTTGATCATATTTCACGCCCAGGCAGTTTACTTTAACCATTACACTACTAAAATAAAATATCAAACAACTAAAAAAGTGGAGTTTTCTTTAAACACAGAAAGGTTTTATTCGCTCACATTGACATGGCAAAGCTCACAGAAAATCAGAAAGTTACAGAAACGTAGAGATTTCACAGCTTTTACTAATAAGCAAACAAATTAGTTTGTTGTACTATTATTAGGCGAAATACAAAAGCAAAATGATGCCTGCTAAAAGTGCATAATTTATCTTACAAACACAAAATGGTAATGTAAGATTGATGCGAATAAAAGTAGCTATATTAATTCTAAAATATTAAAAAAAAAAACTGTGCTTAGATATGCTAGTCTCTCTTGAAACGGGAGATGTTTTTGAAGTTGAAACAGCAATGATCCACAGAGTGAACTTTAAAAGAGATTTTCAAACCGTTTACAAATAAAAATAGTATTGTAGTTTTAGTCTTGTAAATTGTTGGTTTTTGATAGCGATACAAAGGAACAATTTATCTTGTTTAAATATGAAAAAAATGCTGTTCACATAAAAAGAGTTAAATAGAGAAAGTTTTAATAAATATGAAAGCGAGAGAACGAGACTGTAAATTTATTAAAAATCAAGACATGGGACTAGTTTAGGTAAAAATGCGATGTAAAAAAAAGTAAAATCGTAAAAATTGTTAAAATCACAACTGGTGTTATTCTAAAGTTTTGGACATTCAATTCGAGCGAGAGATGAATGATGGTAAGAATGTTACATTGTTAGTTTCCAAAAACAGCATTCACTCACAAGCGAAAGTTTTAAAGTGTTAAACAAACCATAAGTAAACCATATTTTCCTCTGGCAACTGACTTGTCATTACATACAATCTAAAGCAAGGGTGTCAATAGTGATTGAAATGAAACGGATGAAATTAAGTTTCATTTTTTCCATATATATAGAAATCTTAACTTGTAAATGTAAAGCTGAGAACACAAAATTAATAAAGACAGAAAGGTAAATTAAAAGTTTAAAAAAGTGAGATTCAATGACAGTAGTTCCGTAAGAACATAATTTATATTTTGAACATTTTGGCATAAACCGCCACAACAAAATTTAAGATCTAGGGTGGAAATCTCATGTGGTAAATAAAATGAAAGGAAATATAAGTTTTAAAATTTTCTCTACAAGCCTTTAGAAAACTAATCCAAACAAATAATTGTAAGCCTATTTTCGAGGTCTACCTGACGAAATCTTCGAACATTGTATTTGGTTGTCATGGTAATGTTGAAAAGCGTTTAAAGCTGAAGGGGATGATTATATATCCTTAGATCGCCCATTAAATTAGCATGCATTTACGACATATTTAAGGATTTTATATTATGTTTTAAACATAGATCTAGATGTTGTGTATAAAGCTACGCAGTTTTTTTCCAATTTCTACCTACATATGTCAATGGTTAGTTTACTTTGTTCTTTTTTGTTTTTAATGTTCTTAAACAAGATCATAACGAAAATTCTCAGCCTTCAACGGCAATATTATAATAACACACAATTGTGTCTTTGTCGTGTGTAATGGTGGAACCCAAGAAGGAAATCAACGATAAAAAAATTGAACGAAAAAAAGTAGCAATTATCCATGTGACACAATAGACAGCCAAAGCAAAGATCAAATGTCATACGAGTCTTGCCGGGGAGAGCCGAGAGTTATTCATTCGGCTTCTCTCCTTTTGGCGTAATGGCAGCAAAAGTGGGTCAAAGAGGGGAAAAAAGCTACCATGAGGAAAAACATGCGCAATCACGCCTTAAAAATTTGTTATTTTACTTTTTAAAATGCAGGCCGTGAAAAGACGTTTTATAACATATTAGACATTTCAAAAAGGATTTAAAATCGAGTTTAAATTATCTTTCATTAGAAATGTGATCTATTATTGATGGGTAACATTTTAGAAAGTTAGCTTTTAACTGAATCGTTTTGAATTATAATTTTCTTTTCCTTGTAAAATATTATGGATAATACCAACATGACCATTTGTAATACAATGAAAGTTCACCCTGAAATAGTTTTTATCTTAAATAAGTTAATATTAGTCTCTTATAAATTATAACGCTCAATTAAACTTGAAACTTGGCATAACAAAGTAATATTATATATTAGAAGATTAGTCATACGCAGGCAGTAGCTTTTCGTAATTCTAAAATTAGCACAAGACAAGAAAATGCAGAAATATTAGATCTAAGACAAGAAAAAATCGTTATGTTTATGACGGAAGGTTTGGTTAGGTGTGAGACAGGACAAAACAGTTCTAAAGTTATGATTGGTTGAAAAAAAAATATCAGCAAAATTGTTATTCCAGCGATGCCCCTAACATAATCTTAAGCGCTGTACTTCTTGTATTTCTAGAAAAATATAATGATATGGTGTTGTAGCCTATTTATAGTGTTAGGCCTAGATTTGATTAAACCTAAGAATGATTATTGTTGTTAAACCTAGAACTATGAGTAAATTTAAAGCCTAAGAATTATTCATGTGGTTAGACCTAGACCTAGATCTAAATCTAAAGTCTAAGAATTGATCACGTGGTTAGACCTAGATCTAAATCTAAAGCCTAAGAATTGATCTTGTGGTTATACCTAGACATAGTCCTAAATTTAAGCCTAACTAGTGTTAGATAGACCCTGATGGCGGGCGTGGGCTAGTCTACTTCTTATAGGTGGAGGTGGTCGATTCATAAACTTTAGTTGTCGTTTCGTACGCACCCCCGCTCTCGAAGGACTGCTCGTCCGACACATTGATGATGTCAGCCAGACGGCCCGCGCCGCTCTGTCGCACGCCCAGCGTCTGCTCCACTACTGATCTCAGCCCGACTCTGTGGGGGGGAAAGGTCAGACGTCCAACTCAAAAGCAAGGCCAACATAAAAAAAATAAATAAATACGCAAAGCAGTTGTGGGAGGCGGGTGAGGTGTCAAAGGGAAAACTCAAAGCGAGGTTGAGGCTAAAAAATATATTAAAAAAAGGTTATTGGGAAGGCATTTGTGTGTATAGATTTGTGTGTAAGTAGGGGGCATGAAATGTGGGGGTGGAAAACTCAAAGCAAAGGTACAGTGGGGCTTCACAGTCAGAAGTGCCAACTCAAAATAATGGGACAACAGAAATACTCGAAGCATTTGAAGAGCGTTTTGTTCAAAACTTGCTTTAGTCCATTTTTAAGGGAGGCGAGGGGCGTGGGAGGGGGGAGTTTGGATTGACTTCACACCCTCCTTTTACGGATCGGATGTCTTAATTTATATTGATGCTAAACAAATTTTACCTTTCATGAAAAATTAAACGAATCCTGGAATTTACCATAACTTTATAGAATGACTTCACCAACTCTTCGATGGAGAAAAAACAAACAAAACCAAAACGCTCGTTAACTTGAGAAGTGTGTGTGGGTGGGTGGCCGGGGGAGGGGGAGTGTATAATAGAAAGTTAGCAAACTGAAGGTAATAAAAACAACTGAAAATAATATCATTACCTTAGCAATCAGAAATAAAAAAGTGTTGGAATATTATTTTGTAATATTTTAAAACGTGCGCACAATAATTAAAGTACATCAAAAGAAATTCAAGGTAAAAAAAAATCATTCAGTATCCATGCATGATATAAACGGCAACACAATATAAGCAAAGGAAAAAATAGAGAGAGCAGCAATAAAAAGTTAACTTAAAACAAAGGAAAATGAAGTCATAAACAATCAACATGCAAAAGTAACAAAACTTTCTAAAAAGTGTGAAAATTATCCACACATGTCGAGTGTAGGAAAACAAAATAATTTATTTATGACGCTAGGTTAAGTAAGTCGAGTTTTGTAATCCGACGGAACTGAAAAGTATTCAAAAAACCTTATTTTAAAAACCGAGACTTCATTACTTAAAGGCTGCTTCTGTAACATAATATTAATATTACCTCCACTCGACATATTTGGATAAAGTAAAAGCGACACAAAACTCCCAGGGAAATGTACATATTCGTTCTATCTTTTACAACATTTCTTATCACACACACAAAAATAGAATTATTCAAAATAAAAAAATAAAAAGTAACATGCGGGAAGTTTGAGAAAAACATGCTAAAGCATACAAAAATTGCACTGTTGTGTAAAAGTAAACTTTAAAATAATCAAAAAAGCACTAAAAGTAGTTGTGCGGTTACAGTAATCCAAGAATTGTGAAAAGTAAACTCAAATTTTTAAAAAGGCAAACAATGAAAACAAAACAAAGCAAAAACTGGCTCATGCGTCCCCCACAGCGATTGGCTGAGATGGTAATTGGTATGGTCAGGCGCTGTGTATTGTCTTTGTCCAGACAAATTGGTCACCTCTGGGAGAGTCAACGCTCCAATGTTTTAAACATAATGACGGATCCTGAATCTAACTCCAATGCAAAGTGAGCAATTCAAAGTACGCCGGTTTAAAATGCGGTGTTGCCTGTTGTTGCTTTTTTACTCTGTGTGTGTGTATGTATGTGTTTTGTGTGTTGTTGTTTTTTTTGTATGACTTCAAACGGTTTTATGAGTTTTTCAACTACTACGTCTAGATCTAAGTCAAAACTGTGTTGTTACCACTTATTATTTTACTTCATATACGTGGCTCTATTTGTTTGCTTTTTTAAAAATATAATTTAACTTTCAATGGAGCATCTAGACAGCAAACCCAATTTTGTCATGAACTAAGTCTAAACGTCTAAACCGTTTTTATACCTTTAAGCTTATGGTTTTATAGCCTAGTTTATTTTGATGATTTCTTTTTCGTTCAGAATTTACCTTCATTGAATGTTTTAAAAGGGGGCATAGTTAATTATTGATAACATGTAGATCATAGAACAAAGGCTATTAAACTGCCAACCAGTTTAGGTCAAACAAAATTCACAATGTAAAAGACAATACATTTTAGATTGCCTCTCTTAGTAATATAAAACATTCCTAGAATTGTGTTCGAAATTAATGTAAACAAAATATAAACATAACATTGCTTCAACATGATTTTCCTAAATTGTATTTAAAAAGAATGTGCAACGTATATAATCAATTGATACAAGAAAACTTAAATCAAAAGACAAGGTCATTATGTAAAAAGCAAATTCAAAGCAACTCTCAAAGCATTGCAGTGGTAATACACTATAAAATATGTCTAAACAGGTAGAATAAAAGATTTTGATCACCAATCTTATCACATGAACACATATCAAATAATTAAAATATATATGAAAATAACTTTGGTAATACGGTATAAATACTGATCACTTGGTGAATAAAATGAAAGCTTTGTGGCTCGAACTGATGATATTACCGAGGTTACAAAATGCAATGTTTGTTTTGCCAGGATCACATCAATATAATATAGACATGTTCTCTCATGGTTTTAGCGGTTCTTAGACTAGGCCCAATGCGTGAAAGATCTACGCTGACAACGTCTCTTTAAAATAGCGTATTGACATTCAGGAAGATCGTTTCCTCTGCTAATAATAACAGCCAAAGATATTCATTGCACAATTTTAAGAAAGCCAAATGAATCAGGTACTAGACTCTGGTATCATTTATAGCTAGAGTCCTCTAGACAAAGAATAAATACTGCTTAATTATGATAACCTTTTTTATATTCGTATAACAAACACGTTATACACTTGGTTTTAGAAATTATACAGTAAAAACTATATTCAACCTCATAAAGAGCATTGAATGCTTTTTAAGATACTATCATCATCATCATAGAGTCCTATGCCAGCTAGTGTTGGTGACAGTGTCTTCGACATCTTTTTCGAAATCGTGTCGATCCCGTTGCGTCCAACGATCGAACTAACACACTATAAATAATTAAAAAGGTCCGAATTCCGACGTGTGCCTGATTTACCCTGTTGGCTTTATAAAAATTAATGCAGATATTTTGAAACATGCCTTACATGCCTTAGGTATAATCCAATGTTCAATCAACATTGTTGGGTTTCTCTAATATGCCTTGCTTCCCTTAGGAATGATTTTGTTCAATGCAACTTGGTGGATTAAACATTATTGCACAAAAATCACGCGTGTAAAATGTTAAAGCTAAGAAAAGTTGAATACTGAAGCGATGTAAAGCTGATTTATAAATACAACAACAACAACAACAACAGCAACAAAACCACCCATCACTATAAGTCCACGGAGACTGAGAGCAGATGGGCCACGAGTGAAAGACAAGGAGAATGAATAGGTGGGCAGAAGGTCAAACTATGATTGGCCAAAATGGCCGTTGGGTGGACTAGATGGGTTGCCATGGTAACAGATGAAAGACGTCTAGATGCAATACAACGGCAACAGGTGAAAGACGTTCAAAATCAAAATGATTGTCACTTAGTTTATGAAAGACGACCACAACTCATAATGGTTGCAACAATTGAAAGAATTCCGAAATTAAGATAATGGTAACAGGCAAAAGAAGTCCAAAGTTAAGATAATGATAACAAGTAACAGACGACCAGAATCAAAATAGTGGGAATAGATGAAAGGCGTTCGAAATAAAGATGATGCTATGATGGTATCAGTAAAAACAGTTGAAAGACGATCAAATCAAATTGTGTAAATAAGCGTTTAGTTGAAAGGTGCACAATTATCCTTGATTTCAAGAAGAATGGTCATGTTATTTAGAGGAAGTTCAGAAAATACACATAAGTAGATGACGTTATGATAAGTAGGGGGAGGACAAAAAAAAATTAAATATGGAAAATATTCAAATTACGCTACGTATATAAAAACATTGAATAGTGTATGTGGGCAGAGCACACAAAGTTAACTCTTGGTTTTAGCAATGTAGTCTTGTAGCTAGGCAACGAAAGCGCAACAAATGACATAATTATTAGATTCTAAACAATATTTTGCAATGAAAATGATCTAAAGTAATAACATCATACTCTAATATGAAAAAAAAAAATTTAAGAGTCACAATAACGAATTAATAACTTCTCGTAGAGTGAAACTGTGTTAAACTGTTAAAGGTGTATATTTGTGAACAGATTACAACACAAATAAAACATTTATTATAATGCAAATTCTAAAATTCAATTAGTTCAGTTCCAAACACAATCAAAGCTTCTGCTTTTGTAATTGATTCTTCTAGGATCAATGTGCAAGAAACAATTGAATGTTTGATTTCTGATTCAGCTCATTTTAAAGATATGAAACGTGCGGCCTGATCGTTTCATTCAATAAAACCAACAATGCTATTTTTTTTCTTTTAAGGTACCAATGAAAACACTACGAGGTTATTTCCGAATGTAGAGTATACAATTTGACTGACCAAAAAACCTGCAAGTTCACTGATAACGGACTAAAAACATCACTACTAATATATACAATAAGGATTACAAGACGACCGTAGAGGAAGTCTGAAGAGACCTAAGTCCAAATTGAAGATTCCGGTAGAAATCACAACACAGGATACTAATAGATAAAAGTTTTCGATTATTTTCTTCAAAAGGACGCAGTCTCAATGCAAAGTCTAAATATTATTTTGGTCAACTTTAGATTTAGAGATACATATTTTGACAACAAACTGGTAAAGTCAGTTAAGTTACTCACTGTTCACAACACTAAGGGTGAAAATCCATACGGCAGGATTTGAATTTATATATAAAAAATCAAACTGTAAGGAGAAACAGTGACAACAGTTATCCACTCTAGATTCTCAGAAAATTGGCTAAATCTACTCCATTTTCTGGGAAGAGATTGGGCGATCCTGGCTGAAGCTACTGACGCTGGTACTAGAGGATTTCCCGTCGGTACTTCTGACGTTACTGGAACTCGACTGGCGGCTAGAGCTGGAGATGCTAGAACTGGAACCTCTGTTGTCTGAAAATCCACCGTCGTACTTTGAAGAACTGACTTCAACCCTGGAGCTTCCGTCGCTGAAAGAAACGGTGAGAACATCGTCCCCTCCAGCCTCGCCCCTCCCCACGCCCACCCTGCCAGGGGAGTGGCCAAACTGTCTGGCAGAATGACTCTCCTGGTAGGTGGTCACGTAGATAGGGCCCTCACCGCTAACCGTCTCCGCAACCGTCTTAGTTCTCACGGCCTCGAACCTGCCTGGTGACGACTCAAGACTTGGTATCTTTTTCGGCGGTTTTTCGTCTCCCACAGCCGTGATACTGCTCAAAACTTGCCTGTCCTGCTGTCCGATGAAGCTTTCATGGGAATCTCTTCCTTCGGCCGTCTCGAAACTCTCCGATACAACATTTGAGAAAACGCGAGACCCGAAACCCCCTGTGGGTCTGGTTACGTCATGTATGACGTCACCAAGGGAATCCCCGTTTAGTGAGGTCTCCCTGGTCTCCGTGTAAGTACTAACTGTGGATTCACGTGGTCCCGAATGTTCCGCGTGTGACACCGTTTTCATTCCATGCACGTTGACATTTTTAATATCAGCATCTGATTCTGTTAGGGCTGTTTGTGTTTTCTCAAGAACGGTTTTGGTAGTTTCAGACTCTTTTGTTTCTGAATGAGCCAACGTTTGGGGTAGATCGAACGCAAAACCATGTTCACTCATTAGCTTGTTGACTATAGAAGATGCTTGTTGGTGTTCCATATCACTGTGGCTGATAATTGTCTCACCAGTTGATGGCATTACGCTGTCATCATTTTTAAACTTCACCGACAATGATGAACCCGATTCTTGTGACGCGCTTTCGGCTTCTTTGTTCTCATTCATTATGTGTTTTTCTCTTGAATCACCCGAAAATTCATTGGATACTTTTGTATTTCCTCTTCCTGACTCAACGTCAGAATATACTATATTTTCACCCACTTTGGAACTATCTTCTACGGTTTCTGTGATAGGTCGTGTGTCAACTGATGGGTGGTCAAGCTCTACATCATTGCCATCTCCCATTCTGTTCAACTCGCCCTTATTTGTTTCAATGTTTTCTTTGCTGTATAAATTCCCTTTACCAGCTGGATCCGTGTCTACATTGGGCGCTTCAGTCGAGTTATCTATAAGGATGCTTTTCTCTTCTTTCTCTTTCTTCGTATCAGTCAAGTCCGCTTTAGCGCTAGAAGTTTGCTCCGCATCAAATGTATTGACTTTAGAAATCTGTTCGCTGTGCATGACCTCTCCCTCTGAGACATCACTTCTCTCTGTTGTAAGCTTGTCTTGATTCTGTAGAGTTTGAGATTTCTCTGATGATGTATCTATAAGTTCAGCATCAAGTGTATAGTCCCGTTCCGTACTCAAAAGCTCATTTTCCAATGTTTCATTTATCGTGTTTGCAGTTGTAGAGCTGACCAAACCTTTGCCTGAATTGTCAGATACATCAATATCATATGACCCCACGGACTCATGCTCTTGATTTTTTATAGTCTCTGGAGTGCTAGTGACATTGTCGTTTCCTTTTTGTGGAGTCTTGGAATCCTCATCTTTCTCATCTTTGTCGATGCTTACGTTAGTTTCCTCATTAAATTTTGAGCTTTCTTCGATTCTCTGAGCTACAACCAACGTGGTATCCTTGCCAATGTCCACCCCACATTCTACTTTGACCACACCCTCCATATCCTCCCCGAACTGGTGACCCTCCTCTCCTCCCTGTCCAGGCACTGATTCTGCCAGCAGGGACGCACTTGTCGGGCTCAGCGCGAACGTTCTGTACATTATAATGTCATCTTCTGAGGTTGTCATCTGCTCCATCCCATCCCTGACCTCCTTTCCACCGTGAGGTTTGGAGATTTTCTGACCAAGGTCGCCTCGACTAATGTCCACAGGTCCTGTATGAAAATCTCCAGACTTGTCAACACATTCGGCTGTGGCTGTTTTTGCTTCGAGACAGCCTTCATTTGTATCGCTGGTGTCCGAGATTTCTTTGTCATCTTGACTTTGTCTGCTTTTTGAAGAATCTATGTGTGAATCAACGCCTTCTTGGGAGAAAGAAGTATCGTGTTCATTCAGGGGTGAATAGGAAATATCTTCTGAACGCGTTGGGTCTACATGGCCTGAATTCACGACTTTGGCAGAAGAGTGTGCTGTGTTCTGAACACTGTACTCTGTGAACGGGGTGTTGCTTCTTCTATCATCCTGACTTCCATTTGAATAAACTTCTACAACAGTTGTTCGGGTTATTGAACTCTCTTCTTCACCTTTGGGGTCTCTAACATCTCCATGAGCAGGTACGCTGTCTTCCTCCACGTTAGAACTAACCTTTGTCGAAACAGGTGTCGAAATATCCCCACCCTTAACATCTTCTTTACGTGGCTCTGTCAATTTTTCTTCCATCGTCCATACTACTCCGGTCTCTGATTGACCTTTGACATCTCGCTGTCCAGTAGACAAGTCTGCGTCCTCTGACTTATCTCCATGGTCTATACTGTCCTTTACATTTGTTGTCATTGAAAGTGAAGAGGAACCAACTTTAATGTCTTCTTGAGGCGACATAATTTCTCGGGATTCCTCAACACCCGTATTACCTCCCTTTTGTGTAACTCTTTCCTCAACAATCGTGCTACCTCCCTTTTGTGTAACTGTTTCCTCAACAATCGTGCTACCTCCCTGTTGTGTAACTCTTTCCTCAACAATCGTGCTACCTCCCTTTTGTGTAACTGTTTCCTCAACAATCGTGCTACCTCCCTTTTGTGTAACTCTTTCCTCAACAATCGTGCTACTTCCCTTTTGTGTAACTGTTTCTTCAACAATCGTGCTACCTCCCTTTTGTGTAACTGTTTCTTCAACAATCGTGCTACCTCCCTTTTGTGTAACTCTTTCTTCAACAATCGTGCTACCTCCCTCAACAATCGTGCTACCTCCCTCAACAATCGTGCTACTTCCCTTTTGTGTAACTCTTTCTTCAACAATCGTGCTACCTCCCTTTTGTGTAACTGTTTCTTCAACAATAGTGCCACCTCCCTTTTGTGTGTTTATTTCTTGAACATTCTTATTGTATTCCTCTGGTTTGACAGTCTCTGAAACTTTTGTTATATCTTCCTCCAGGGACATTGCAAGTGGGGTATCTTGTGTGTTTTCCTTTCGTGTTGCAGTTTCCCCAACATAATTATCACCTTCACTCAATGTTACAGCCTGGGAGATTTCCTGGCTGTCATTCTTCTTCAGAGAAAAGCCCACGGCCACTTCATTATGTTCCGTAACTTTTTTCTCAGGTTCCGACACAACTTTCTCGGGTTCCGAAACAACTTTTTCAGATTCCGACACCACTTTCTCGGGTTCCGACACTACTTTCTCGGATTCCGACACAACTTTCTTAGGTTCCGACACAACTTTCTCGGATTCCGACACAACTTTCTTAGGTTCCGACACAACTTTCTCAGTTCCCGTAACTATTTTTTCATGTTCGGTGACTACTTCCTGTGATCCCGAGACCACTATCTCAGATGCTGTAACTACTTCTTCATATTCCGAGACTGATTTGTCATGTGCCGTGCCTACTTTCACAGGTTCCGACGCCATTTGATCATTTACCGATAATACTTTCTGAGATTCAGTGACGAAGTTCTCAGGTTCCTTGACTGCTTTTTCAGGCTCCGTGTCTACTTTCCCATGCTCTGTGACTACTTTCACTGGTTCCATAACTTCCTTCTCAGGTTCTTTGGCTAGTGTTTCAAATTTTGTGACTACTCTTTCGGGTTCTTCGACTACTTTCTGATCTGCTGAGACGACTAGTTCAGTTTCCGAGATCAAATTCTCAGGTTCCAAGACCAGAGTCTCGTGTCTACTAGTCGATCCTGTCTCTAAGCTATCGTTTCCTGTTCTAGCCAATGGTGTTGTGTCAGAGATATCGTGGCCGTATTCTTTGTTTAAGTCGTTCTCTTTATCTTCTGGTTTGTCAACATTCTCTGCTACGAGAGTCTTTTCACCAACCGTATCGCCTTTATCTGCAGCTGAGTTTCCTTTATTATCATCACTTTTACTTTTTTCTGATCCCCCCACATTAGACTCCTTGGTCTTCAGTCCTTTAGTCGAAACTTTGATGATTGCTCCATCCCCGCTGTCTGCTAGTGTTTCCCCGGCATCCTCGTCAATTCTCTCGTCGCCCTCGTTGCAAAACTCCGCCATTGTCTGGATACACAGCGAGTCGTCGTCCGAGGTATCTCCCAGACTCAGCTCGTCCTTCCGCAGTAACGTCGCGGCGACCATGGAGCTGGACATGGCTGAGCTGGGCTTGACCACTGGCTCTTCTGTAAAGGATTGACTACCCCGTTTAATGGAATCGGGCTGTGTGTCATTTGGTCCTCTATCTAGGTCAGATGGTTTGAGGTCTTGCGTTGTGTCATTTGGTCCTTTATCTAGGTCAGATGATTTAAGGTCTTGCGTTGTGTCATTTGCCTCTCTATCTATGTCAGATGATTTGAGGTCTTGCGTTGTGTCATTTGCCTCTCTATCTATGTCAGATGATTTGAGGTCTTGCGTTGTGTCATATGGTCCTCTATCTAGGTCAGATGATTTGAGGTCTTGCGTTGTGTCATTTGGTCCTCTATCTTGGTCAAATGATTTGAGGTCGATACTGGGAGAAGGACTCGATTGTTTGTCATGTTCAAGAGTGTCTTGCTCTTTATTATCAAGTGTGTCATGTCTTAGAGTAACTTGCTCTATGTCATAAGGTAATTCATCTTTGACAGTTACAGACCCTTTCCCATCGGACGTGTCATGTTTTGATACTATACTCTCTTTATTGTCAGGTGTGTCCTTTTTAACGTCTACAGGCCCTTTATCATCAGGTTTGTCATAGGTTTTAGTGACTTGTCCTTTGTCATAAGCTGTGTCGTGCTTAAGAGTGACTTGACTGTTATCATTAGATGGCTCATCTTCCACAGTTACAGGCTCTGCATCATCAGGTATGTCATGCTTTAAAGTAATAGGCCCTCTATCATCAGGTGTGTCTTGTTTTAGATTAACGGGTTGTTTATCATCAGGTGTTTCATGTTTTAGATAAACGGGCTCTTTATCATCAGGTGATTCATGTTTTATAGGTTCAGATCCTTCATCATCAGGTGTTTTATGTGTTAAAGTAACAGGCTCTTTATCATCAGATGTATCGTGTTTTAGAGCTAAAAGTTCGTCATTCAACCCTATGTCTTTATCATCGCTTTTACAACCTTGTGCCTTTGGAGTTGACTTCGTTTCTTTCTCGGAATCTATGGATTGACGATCATCTCTCTCACTCTTAGGATTGACAGGAGCCATATGTGCCTGGTTGAAAGACGATGACACCATTTCTTCAATCACTGCTCTAGTATCCTCGGTTTGCCCTGGTTCAGATGCAACCTCCTGTGCTTGTGATATATGCACCACCTGATCATCCAAAGTTATCTGACCAACTTTGTCGGTTCCAGTACCTATCGAGTCAGATATGCCAACACTAGTTTTCGGACCGTCTTCAGTGATTTCTTTAAGAGATGCCTGTCTCTGGGAATTTTGGTCTTGATTCTGACTTGGATCGCTGTCATTGCCTGAGAACTCTACTGGTGTGCTGTCTATGTCATCCTGTTCTTTTTTCAATTCTCTTATTTCCGTTTCTCCTGCTTTAACTTCCATTGGAAATTCCTTCTCAAGCTTTGTTTCTTTGGCATCATCTGCCGGCACAGGGCTATCTTTAAGTTTGGATTCCCCCTCAGACGTAGCATCAATATCAATTTGTGCTTGTGCAGTTGGCGCGCCAGACCTTACTATAACATCCGGCTCTTTATCGACTTTCTCATTCCCCTCCACGGTTTCAATCTGAGGTTGGGCATGCGTAGATTTTGAGCTAGACTTTACAATAACATCCGGTTCAACTGGTGATACTGGGTCATCTCTGTGTTTCTCAACAGTGGAGTCGAAACCATCGAATTTGGGCGAATCGGCGGCCATATCCGGTGCTGTGACCTTTGACCTAGTTTCTGCCATTCCGACGTCGTCACGCTGCTGAGGCGTTGTTGGCCGGGAAGAAGATTTGGGGGGTGAAGAAGTGGAGGATGGGATTTGGAACCCGGGCAAAGTGGTCTGATCGAGTCTGGAACCACCTGTAGAGTACACAGTGGACTGTCCACCGTGGGTGGAGGCGGTGGAGTGTCCACCAGTAGAGCGGGTGGTGGAGTAACGGCGGAGAGAGCTGCGGAGAGGGATCCTTAGCAGCGGGACAGTTAAGGGAAAGAATAAAAAAATGGAAGAAAAAACACGGCTTGAAGGAAAGCGAGTAAATAAGAGGGGTTAATGGAAGGCGAGTATAATATAATGACTGTGTGTGTGTGTGCTGCAAATCAAGTCTGGTTACTAAGAAAAAATATATGTGTGTCAAAGATAGAGAAAAACAGGGTGCGTTCATGGGATGGAGGGTGGCTGAAGCAAGCCGGCATTTGTCTATATTAAAGATTTTTGGCGGGCATATTAATTTTAAGCTGTTCAAAAGTGCTTTACTACTGAACATTATATTTAAATTTAATATTTTGTATTGATAAAAATAGTACACTTCAAATGGTATGATAGCTGATGTTTCAATAAAGAGGAATAATGCCTAAGAAGAAATACATCGTTTTCATCAAAACATGAATTTATAGAAATTGTACTGGTAGACGTTTGAACTTTTGCTATTTTCCTCAAATATCCCTATAACTCTCTGAAATTGTATTTAAAAATGAATTTCTCTAACCAAATAGCCAGCTTCCTTCAAGCCACAAACAATTTATAAAAAAAAAACAACTAAGAATGAGCAAATGAAAATGAGAACAGAAAATCAGAAAATAATGCACACACATATGATCCACAGTTCCTGTCACAACGAATGCAAATAAGACATAAAATACAACCCAAAATATGTTTATAAAAATATTGAAATAAAAAACATTAAACATAATTCAATTCTGAACATGATAAGAGTGTCCATGAATCTCAATAACATTTTGAAGGAGGCACATAAAACAAACAGGACATTGTACGTTCCCTGGGGTTTTGATAACAGCCATTGTTTCACCAAAAAAAAGGTATGAACAAAGGTATGAAAATGTACAGTTGCTTTTACCCATAATTAATTTACAAAGTATAATTATTCTAAAACATATCTGAATATGTTACGTCAGAAGTAAAAAAGTAAACTAATAACAACCATTGCCTAAACCTGCAAGTTCTCAAGATCCAAGAGCAAATCAATTTAACTCTTTTTTTTCTCTTGGTTAGCCATAAAAACACGCTTTTTGAATACCAATCACAAGCTTACAAAATGCCAAAATTTATCATTCTCAAAAGAAAAGTATTGTTTAGAAACTTGCTTTTTAGGCAATAAGTGTTCAACGTGGGTTTTCTTTCCGGGATATAAAAATGTTTTAAGGTATAGTATACACCATTATTACTCCATACTAACTTAAAATTTAAGCTTACTGGATAAACAAAAAAACACCCTTTTTCTCCAGAGATGAGATATCTCCCCTACTTCCAGCACTATACAGGCACCTACTTCCTACCTACCACCGCCCATAAATCACTAGTTTTACCTACTTCCTACCTACAAACGCCCATAAATCACTAATTTTACCTACTTCCTACCTACCAACGCCAAGGAATGATTAGGTTTACCTACTTTCTACCTACCACAACCCAGGAATGATTAGTTTTACCTACTTCCTACCTACCACCACCCAGGAATCACTAGTTTCACCTACTTCCTACCTACTACCGTCCAAGAATCATTAGTTTTACCTGCTTCCTACCTACAAACGTCCATAAATCACTAGTTTCACCTACTTCCTACCTACCACCGCCCAGGAATCACTAATTTTACCTACTTCCTACCTACAAACGCCCATAAATCACTAATTTTACCTACTTCCTACCTACCACCGCCCAGAAATCACTAGTTTTACCTACTTCCTACCTACCACCGCCCAGAAATCACTAGTTTTACCTACTTCCTACCTACAAACGCCCATAAATCACTAGTTTCACCTACTTCCTACCTACCACCGCCCAGAAGTCACTAATTTTACCTGCTCTCCTCGTGCTCCAGCAGCTTCCTGTAGGCGGCGATCTCCAGCTCCAGAGAGAGCTTGGCGTCCATGAGGGTCTGCAGCTCCACCAGCATGCCCTCCATCTCGGCGCGGAGCTTGTTCATCTCCTCCTTCAGGGAGTTGGTCTCCAGCAGGTGGTCGTGCTCCTTCTGCTCCAACTCGCGCATCAAGTCCTGGTACTGCTTCTCCAGCTGGGCGTTCTGTGGATGGCAGAGAGGGGGAGGGGAGAGTTAGACATGAGAGGAGGACGGTAGGGTTTAGGGTGGGGAGGG